>JAECUM010003199.1:0-126969 GCA_016617855.1 Megalonaias nervosa | reverse complement strand
ATCAGACCTTTACAACTATACTGTGTGCATCAGTGTGTCAGTACATATCAGACCTTTACAACTATACTGTGTGCGTCAGTGTGTCAGTACATATCAGACCTTTACAACTATACTGTGTGCATCAGTGTGTCAGTACATATCAGACCTTTACAACTATACTGTGTGTCTCAGTGTGTCAGTACATATCAGACCTTTACAACTATACTGTGTGTGTCAGTGTGTCAGTACATATCAGACCTTTACAACTATACTGTGTGCATCAGTGTGTCAGTACATATCAGACCTTTACAACTATACTGTGTGCATCAGTGTGTCAGTACATATCAGACCTTTACAACTATACTGTGTGTGCCTCAGAAGAACACACAGGAAATAATGACCAACTTGTATTACCATCCAAGACTTGTCTGAGGACCTGTTCAAAATCAAATTATACTTCTGAATTAACCAGAAATGCCCATCTATTAAATATGACTTATTTCTAAGGCAGTAAGTCTGGTATTTGTCAATTATTATTTCCATATTACAATCAGAAAAGTGGAATAAAACAACAGCACGGTTTTGTAAGAGGAAAAAAAGTTTTGAGGGAAAGCTAGTTAAGTATGGATAATACCACTAAAACTGTAGCAATGGCAAATCTGGAACTGAACATTTTCTTGTATATTTAATATTTAACTGTACAAATTTTTTCTTCTACCTTTAGTATTTTGCACAGTACTTTAGATTTACATTTTTAGAACTATAATTCATAAATATATTGTTTATGCAAAAAGCTTTCTTCTAAAAATTACATTTATGACTATTTCATTTTCTTTCACACATTAACCTGTTACACAAATATCAGCCAAAACACAGAACTGTCCAATTATGTTAACTGATGAGTCCAACTGTCTAAATGTGGTAAATCAAGTGTAAAACAGTCCAAGTGTAGTCACTCAAGTGTCCCACAGTTTCATTATGGCAACTCACATTTCCAATAGTCAAAATATAGTTCTTTAAGTGTCCAACAGTCTAATTGTGGAAAATCAAGTGTCCAACAGTCCAATTGTAGTAATTCAAGTGTCCAACCATCTAATTATGGTAACTCAAGTGTTCAACAATGTGGTAACTCAAGTGTTCTATATTCTAATTGTGATAACTCAAATGTCTAAAAGTCTAACAATGGAAACTTAAGTGTTCTATGGTCTAATTATGGTAACTCAAGTGTCCCAGTCTAACTTTGGTAACATGAATGTCCAACAGTTGAATTGTGGTTACTCAAGCATCCAACAGTCTAATAATGTTAATTCAAGTTGTCAACATTGTAATTATGGTAACTCATCTGTCCCATAGTCTAAATGTGTTAATTCGGGTGTCTAACAGTCTAACTTTGGTTACTCAAGTGTCCAACAGTCTAATTGTGGTAACTTAAAGTGTCCAATATTCTAACTGTGGTTACTCAAGGGTCCAACAGTCTAATAATGTTAACACGTCATCAACATTGTAATTATGGTAACTCATCTGTCCCCCAGTCTGTGTTAACTCAGGTGTCCAACAGTCTAACTTTGGTTACTCATGTGTCCAAAAGTCTAAAGGTGATAACTCAAGTGCCCAATGGATTTACTATCAATAGATCTCATCATAGTCATATCAGCTATTTAATCCAGGTACCCACAGACCAGTCTATAATGGGTACTCAATGAAATCACAAACTTCTGTCCTTTACTGACAGATGTCCCATGTCAAGTGGAGTGTGTGTTTTTGGATTTTTAACTCAGCTTTAACAATTTGAGAGATATCACTACATAGTCTACAGTATGGCAATTTATAGTGATGTCTAGCACTGAGGCATCATACTGCAGACATGTAGCATGATGTCCCACCCAGTCACATTACCCTGACAGCAGGCCAACCAGTCCTAACACTAACCTCTTAATGCTGAGCGCCAAGTGAGGCAGCTCTAAGTACCTTTATATGTCTTTGGAATGACTCGGCTTGGTTCAAAACCATGACACCCCCTCACACCCAAGGCAGACACTCTAACCACTTAGGCCACCTGAGTGATCATGTGTCAAGTGGAGAAATATGTAAGAAAATAGGTTTATGATGGACAGGTGTTCTTTACATGTATGTGTTTGCTAGGACAGTTTTCACTTCTTCAATAATACCCATTATTTCCATCTAGCAGATAACAAAAACAGACAGACACATAAATATATAACCAAAATATATAATATACAATGCTATGAAAGATTTCTTATGATCTTGACCTTCCAAATCAATAAATACAATCAAATAAAGCTATCTTCATATTTACACACTCTTCATAAGTACATTCCAGAAGTTCAATGATTTATTTATACTCCCAATGCAATTGAATTCATTCCTTATCTTGCCCTTAATCTAAGACAATATTCCCGATCCAAACTCATCTCCCAAGTTCCCACTGTAAATAGTATAGTCCATAATATGTTTTTAAAAGGGCATCCTGCTCCTCCTAGGCTGCCCTCTGCCCTTCTGGAGTACCACCCTGTAATAAATCAATAAAAGTTTCATCCTGCATATGCATTATACATTTAAGGTATTCAACCTGTCATCCAATTTTGCTTGCAGTACAGACATCATCTAAAATAAGTTCCCTCTATGATACAGAAAGTGCACTCACAACAGATTTCACCGTGCTTATTATTAATATAATAGCTTGAAAAGCAAACATAAATCGCCACTAACTAGTGTTTTGAGGAAAATACTGGAATATAACTGGTTTTGGCCCCACTTCAGGACAGGTTGGGGTATGTACAGTATTTACTTGGGAACTCCACTTCAGTAACAACTAATACTGAATTCATAAATATAAACAAACCAAGTTTCCAAAAAATTAATTTGTTTATGCCTAATTTAGAACAGGCCCATAGATTTCAATTATCTGCCAAAAGATCTGCTTAAGGAATAACTAATACTGAATCCCTTAATGGCTGTTACAAGCCACCATCAACATCCCAAATCAAGTTACCTGGTTTATGCCAGACTTTAAAACTGGTCCAGGGACATACAGTGTCTGCTGAGGACCTCTATTCCAGTAACGACCAATATTGAAGCCATTGATCAGGACAATCCCTTTCTGCCAGCCCTGAGATGATGAAAATATGAATTTAAAAGATTGGACCCCTACATGTAGATAAATATTTCTTACAATAGTAGCATACAAACTTAGCTCATATAAAATGCTGTTTCTAATGTTTTTTTTAATACAAAGCAGACATATCCATTCCTAAACTTTTAAAACACATTTTATAAATCAGAATTAACTTTTGCACTTAACTTTAGTACAGTAATGGTGAGAGATAATAAAAGAGTTCAACTTTAAAGTAATACAGTAGCAATAATCTGTAAAACAAATTATTGAAAGCATTTTATTACTTAATATATCATTGAAAATACTGATTCCATCTGCAACACAAAGATTCTATTAATTTCATTCAGACTTTCTATCAGAAAACATTCACCTTTGCTACTGCCATGATTTTATTTGTCAAAAAATATCCTCTATTTCTCCTGAACTTGACAGCAAAGACAGCATCTTCTAGGTGAGGTTGAACTCAAATAAGAAAAAAAAAACCTTTTAAAAGTGAAATACATTTCTTTAATAACATTAACTTCATCATAATATTTAGGAGTGCACACACTATTTTGCAAATCCAGCCCTTCCAAGCCATGAACGGTTTACCACATCTATTTAGATTGCATTAGCAATACAAGTAGTAAATGTCATCTGCTTACCATTATGAAAGTCTAACAGAAGTAGTCTCCCCTTGGATCAAGGGATGGGTGCAAAATCCTGTCAGTTACTACTGAAGCAAATTTACAAGCTCTTACAGGCATGGAGGGTGTGCCAGTATCAGGATCAAGTAAACATTACTGAAGATGCAAATTTTTTCAATAAATTGCTTTTCTTCATATACACTACTCATCATGATCCATTAGAAGAATAGGTAAGAGGAGGGAATTGTATCCTTTAACCTGATTCTAGACCAGACTCCATTCTTTTAATGGAAGTGCCACAGTTTGGGGTCATTAGTGAGAATCAGGCTAGAGTTACAGCATGGTCAATGTATGGACACAGTTTAAAGAAAAACTGTCACCCCTGCAAATCTTGCAGAAATAGAGTAACCCAGATCAAAATAATACTGCTGAGTGACCTCAGAAACATAGCCTATCATTCTGCTGACATCTGTCCCACCAGATCAAACTAAGCCGTTAGAATGAAAAACTTCCAAGTTAATAGCTGGAGAATGACACCTTTGATATTCAGTCAAGGAACACTTTTGTTTCAATGCTATATCAGTGATGATTTCCCTGACCTTGTGAGACAATATACAGATGAAACTGATCTGGCCTTGGGTTAGTTCCTTGTAGATTGAGCAGATTACACAATGTACCCAGGAAAGAACCTGAACGAAAAAATCATCCTTTCCTTATTGTGCAGTAAATACAAGGAAGCTCCCCTGATTTTTCAGGTTACTTCAAGACAAAAGACTTTCCCATAAGCAGTAGCCTGTTCTTAGCAACAGAAGCAGAGCAAACGTTAGAAAAACACATCCACTGTAGCTGAATGACATATGGTTCAGGTCAGCTGATAGGAAATGGATCCCACTGATTCAGCTTGCTGTAGTTAGAGGGACTATGAAGCAGATCAGTGGTTTGAAGGGTGCCTTTTTCAGCTCCATCAGAACCAATGATAGATTCCATTTTGGGCAATAGGCAGGCCTCTGGTCAAGAAAACTTATAACTGGCTATGGTAGGACAGCTATTTGGTCTGTCTTGTATTCTCCCTTCCATGATGCCAAAACATATCTAAAAATGTGGAATGGCAGCCTTTGACTGAAAAGCAATAGGAGGATGTTAATTAATTATGGCACAAAGGCTTTTATATGAGAGATGCATTTCATAAATTCTATTCACAGTTTCTTAGCAGGGTAGATTTTCTTTGCTGGGGTGAAGGAAGTAGACCACTTATTCATGAAATAAGAGTTTACTTCAAGCAAGAGCCATGGGTTGTTAAGGCAGTATCTTCCCCAGAAAGGTTGCCGGGAAGATAAGCTCAGTTTAAATTATATTGTCTCCGCATAAATTATGTCTTGGGTCATTTGCAATAAAAGGATGTCAATGTAATGGTCTCTTCACAACACTGATACAAACAGGACTGCATCTTCTTCTGTGAACCAGAGATTGATTTATTATGGAGTAAGTGCTGTGATGATGCACCAGTCAAGATTATATGGTCGATGACCATGGATAATAAGTGCAAAGAGAAGATGAAAATTCCAGCAAAAACACTCCTACATTTCCAAAATAGTGTAACGTGAAGGGAAAAAAAAAGTAGATTCAAAGGAATGGTTTCTCAAGCATGAAGAATACAAACCTAGCAATGAAATATCATGACAGGGATGCTTATAATGATCATGGACGTATTAATTTCTGTTATAAATAATTCACTTTTCCAGCATGATATACTTTGAATTGGCTTTTGCTGAATCAGGCTACAGCCAGGTTTTCTAAAAATTCTTTGCTCACTCAAATAACCATGTCCTGAACAGAGGATGCCATTATTTTAGTGGACAAGGAAACTTTAGAAAATCATGTCATATCACGACTACAATGACCAATTTAAAACATATAATACTGGAAGAGTGCTAATTTATTGCTGAAATTAATAAATCCAAGATGAAAGAGAGTGTGATGATGATATGTGTTGGAATTTCTTGAATAATCAATGAATCTGATATTTTTCAACTCAACTTTTTGTATTGACCCTACTTTATTACCTGAAAGGGGCCATTGTACTCCACTTTTTTAAATTTCTGCAAAACCTGCATAAAAGTAACTCCTGTATGTGTCTCTTGGTGGGATTCTTACTGGTAGGGTCGGGGCTATGAACAAATTGCAGAAAGATAGCTATCAATACAAAGGGATGCATAGAGTCAATCACCAGAACACTTTCAACTGGTTGTTGCATATTGCAAAAAGGATTTTTGGTCAATGTACTATTTGGAAGGTTTTGATATTGCAAAATTCTAAAATGTTTTGACAAAACCTGGGACTTCAGTATTAAAGACCTGTGTGTGTGTGTGTGTGTGTGTGTGTGTGTGCGTGTTGTGTGTGTGTGTGTGTGTGTGTGTGTGTGTGTGTGTGTGTGTGTGTGTGTGTGATTTAGATTTTTAACGTAGCTTCAACAATATTTTAGTCATATTGAAATGATGTTTGCAGTGTGACCATCTGTAGTGACGTCTAGTACTGGGGCATCATGCCGCAGACATGTAGCATCATGTCTAACCCAGTCACATTATCCTGACACCAGGCCGACCTATCCTAGCACCAAGTGAAGTAGCTGCCAGTACCATTTTTAGAAGTCTTTGGTATGACTTGGCCGGGGTTCAAACCCACAACCTCCTGCATCTGAGGCAGATGCTCTAACCACTAGGCCGCCGGTTTGGTCCATTAAAGACCAGCATAAAAATCCAAACTAAAGTTTGATTAGTCGTTACTGTAGTAAGAAAGGCCTGTTAATACTTAGGTCTCAGATGTGCATGAGGGAGCAACTTGACCACACAGTCAACGCTGTTTGGAAGAAGGCTGGTCTATTTTTCTTTATTAAGAGAACAAGGGTTGTGGAAATTCTGTAAGAGGTGACTGATGGAGCAAGAGTAAGTAGAACCCAGAAGGCTATTCTGATCAATGCATGGAAGGAGCCTTTGGTGGACTTCAGCTTGAGGATGGAAGCAGGTGCTTGTGAGAATGTGTCTTCAGACTTGTACATTGGAGTGACAAGTATGTGTGTATGGGTGATCTGGATTTTAACATAGCAGTTATAATTTTTCAGTCATATTGCTACAATGTCTGCAGTGTGGCAGTTTATAGTGATGTCTAGCATTGTGGCATCAGGCCACAGACATGTAGCATCATGTCCCACCCAGTCACATTATCCTGACACCAAGCTAACCAGTCCTAACAATAACCTCTTAATGCTGAGGGCCTAGCAAGACAGCTGTTAGTAACATTTTTATAAGTCTTTCACATGACTCAGCTGTGGTTCAAACCCATGAACTCCCACATCCATCTGATATTCTAACCACTAGGCCACTGGAGCGGTCGAAGGAACAAGTAAACCTCCTGTAAATGTAATAAGCTAGCTATGTGAGGTGTTCAGGACAGCAAATAAAGCTGGAATTCCATTCATGGTGACCTCCAGGCATACACTGGTCTAAGGCAGATACTGGATGTCAAGGAATTAGATGTTGCCTCATCCAGGACTGGGTTACAATGAAGACAGGATTGGTGATGGACCTGTCTGGTGTCAGTCTGCTACACTTTCATGCAACTAGTACTGGAGAACGTGGGAGAACTGTACAACAACTGAATGAGTGCATACAATACTGAAAAAGCAAATATTTATTGCAGAAATGAATAAATCCAATATGAGTGTGCTTGTGATGTGTTTGAATTTCATGAATAATCAAGAAATGTGAGCAACCCATTTCATTTTCAAATTATCCACTTTTTGACCTGTAAGGGATCACTGGACTCCACCTTTTCCATTTCTGCAATGAACCTTGCATTAACCTGACTCCTGTATGTGTTGGTGTGGTTCTTACTGATGTTGTCTAGATTATGAACAAATTGCTGCAATACAGTTATCAAGACAAAGTGAAGCAGTGAGTCACTAGGACACTTAAACTGCTGCATGTCAAGAAGGGATTTTTGGTCCATGTACAATGGAGACAATTTTTTTATTGCCAGGCCTGCAATGTCTTAACAATACCTGGGACTTCAGTGTTAAAGCCCCACATGTGTGCTTTCTAGTAATTATCCAGGTGACAGCTTGATTAGAGTCATCACTGCAAGATGACCTGTTTAAGTCTCAACGTTGTCTCTTGACGAGATGCAAGATATGAGCAACTCGACCAAACGGTAAAGGCTGTTAGGAAGAACGCTGGTCTGTTTTTAAGATATCAAGGGATGTGGAAATTCTTTAAGAGGTGACTGATGGAGTAAGTAAAACCCAGAAGACTATTCTGATCAATGCATGGAAAGCTGGGTCTTCAGTGGACATCAGCTCAGGGAAGGAAGCAGGTGCTTGTGAGCATGTGTCTTCAAACTTGCACATCTGAGTGACAAGTAAACCTCCTGTAAAAGAAGTGATGTCCATGCTAGCAATGTGGGGGGTTGAAAATGGCACTGAAGCTGCAATCCCATCCATTATGATCTCCAGTCATACACTGTATCACCAAAGGTCCAAGATATGTACTGTATACCAAGGAATCAGAAGTTGCCTAGTCCGGACTGGGTTACAATGAAGACAGGATTGGTGATAGACCTGTCTGGTGTCAGTCCATGAAACTTTCATGCAACTGGTACTGGACAGTGCTGGAGAACTATTCACCAAAAGTGAATGCATGATATAATGGATTTCCATCACAGACTTGGGGCTAGACATGGCATGGCAGGTGCTTAATGCAAAAAATTTCTTGTTGTGGGATAGTGGACCATGTATACAGGAAAATGTACCCAGTCTGTCATTAAAGCAAAGGCCAAGACTGCACAGGTGCTGGAGTAGATGTGGTCTGTGATTGGCTGGTGTTTGGTGCTTATGTCTGGCACTAGTTATGCTGAGAATGATCAATGAAGATGTTTACCCATCTTTCCTCAGATCGGTGTGAGCATGCATCACATGAAGAATTTGAATTGTCCTGTACAATTAGGTGAGGTGAATATTGCCAGCTAGTTAGAATGCTTGCACCCCACACAAATTGCTGTTGATACCTCTAATTAGAGAAAGCAAGACAATGGCACAAACACTATATACAATGCCAAAAGGCCAATTCAACCAACTGTAACTCGGGCACTGCAAGAGGTACCAGCAAGTATCTAAAAACAATCAACATGTGTCCTCACATACTGCAGTCAAACCTGTCGGCAACAATTTCAATGTTTTATAAATGAGTGAGATAAGACTCAAAACAACTAATATACCAATACAGATTTGGAGGTTGATTGATTGAACTATTACAGTATCCCCTAGAAAGGCAAAGATTTTATTTTTCCACTTGTTGTTTAATGATAATGCAAATTTTAAAAAACGTTCTTTTGACAATGTCAGCTTTGATGGACATCTTTCTTAGCTTGAGGAGAGGGCTGGATTTGCAAGATAGCAGACAAAATTCTAACATATTATGATTAATATATCTGAAAAAAAGGAGTAAAACACCAAACCAAAATATTCATTCCAAAAATTGGATCCATGACTGTCCACACAGTAATTAAGGACAGTGGTACTGTGGCACTTCATGTGAAGAAATAATTGTACTGTTCTCAATGATTTCTCACCTGCAAGCTTAGAAATGTGTCTGCAGGCTCTCCAGGGATGTTTAGCTCCGCTCTACAGAGAGTAGCGGGATGGGAGCCATAGATGTGAGGCTTCCATTTTCCTGACTGACTTGCCCTTTAATAAACAAAGATGAGAACAGATACAAGTAAAACAGTTATGTAGAACAATACATCTCAGATGTGAAATAATGTATAATGTATTTATTGTAAAATCTTAACAGTTATGACATGCTTCATTATTTCAGAAGAGGAAGGGGATTTCATGGCAATTAATATCAAGAAATGAAATGCACTGTGAAAAACATTTTCTTGGTAATGGATGTCATGGTAAACAGTGTGACTTAAAAAAATGTATTCCAACAAATCTTCTGGGTTTTCAAGAATACATTCTATGATTCTCTGGAACTTTCATACAAAATATTAACACAATAACATGACGTTGCTAAAATAATAACATGACAGTGCTAAAATAATAAATGGGTACTGCTGAAATAATAACATGACACCGCCAAAATAATCTGACACTGCTAAAATAACAACCTGACACTGCTAACATAACAACTTCACACTTCTGACAAAATAATTCATCACTGCTAACAAAATACCTTGACAATGTGGCCATAATGACTTGATACCACTGACACAATAACTAGGCATAGCTGACATAATAACTGGGCACTAGCTTACATAATAACTAGGCACTCTCTGCCATAATAACTAGGCACTCTCTGACATAATAACAAGGCACTTGCTGTTATAATAACAAGGCACATGCTGACATAATAACAAGGCACATGCTGACATAATAACAAGGAACATGCTGACATAATAACAAGGAACTTGTTACAAAATAACAAGGAACTTGCTGTCATAATAACAAGGCACATGCTGACATAATATCAAGGAATTTGCTGACATAATAACTAGGCACTAGCTTGGATAATAACTTGACACTATTTGGAAATTAACTTGATACTGCTAACTGCAGGAAAAGGGATACCCATGTCCTGACACTGACAACATAATAAACTGACGCTGTGATATGTGGGACAAACAGAAAATATGTTAGTAAATTGTTTCCCCAGTAATACTTACCTGATCACACAATGTTATGAAAATCAACTTATCATAATGTGATTGGGTATATTTGTTGGAGAAACATACTTGACAAAAAATTTGCTTTCTCCTTTGAAGACATGCCATGATTACATTAATGGTAGAAGAATAGGTAAAAAGGAGGGATGCACCCCACCTCTACCACTGGCACTCTTGGAGTGAAAAATGGCCGAATTCCCTATATGAAGGATAGCCCACTCTCGTAACTTGATAGCAATACAATAGTTATGTAAACCATGACAACTATCATGGCTAAGAAAAAAATTAATGATCTCTTCTTACCAACAATTTTTTTTTGGTGAATTCAGCAAAAGCACTAAATTACTGACATGAACTGGGTTTGGTGGTCAGCTAGGCAGCAGCCACTGTATCCAAAAGATTCAAATCTTGTCTTTATAAAGCTAAATCTCTGAGACAAAAGTTTCAGTTGGTTGACTGTTCATGCCGGCCAACTACTTCCTTTATGTCTCAGATCAAAATGTTATGTTTAAAAGTGATGTTTGCACAGATCACTTTAACTTTATGAACTGAAATCATGAGGTGACTCTGATCTTTTCAGACTTTGGAGCATGCCAAGCATGTAACTCACTTCTGTCATAATAACCGAGTTTGCAGGATGATATCTTCTTTCCCAGTTTTCACTGAAAGAAAGAGACATTTTCTTGTTCCACACTGTTTCTCTGAGCACTTGAATTAATACCTGAGGGCAAGGACAGGGCCCTGCATGGTCACTTCTCTTGAACAGAGGGAGCACATGATGATTCTGATTGCCTGCTGATGGCAGTCTATTCTAAGCCACAAAGGTTGGCTGCATCATTAGGACCATGGAACCATCTGAACTCAAATGGAGATAGCTCAGGTCCATTGAAAGGGCATGAAAAATGCTTTGCCTGCATGCTGAAGCAAATGCTATCTCAGAGCATGTCCTGTATGAAAGTAGCTTCAGTAAGATTCTAGCTAAAGGCACAGATTGATCCAACAGTCATGTCAAAACCCATGAAAGGGGTTGAGTCATGTCAAAACCCATGAAAGGGATTTTGCCCTATTCAAGTCAAAATTGGTTCCAGGTCTTACAGATCTTTATCATATCAAATATCCCCTTTGTCAGGATGCCTGAAAGTGCCATAATCATGAAGCTGTAGCCTTTGATGGCAACCAATGCTAACGTTTTCTCCTCCAACTGCCAGAGAAAGAATCGGCTAGCAGCATGATCAAAGCATTCAAAGGGTTAATGCTGTTGACCTTGCACCAGTCCCTGACACTTGCCACTTCCCCCTCCACAAATGCATGCTGGAATTCCTTCCTGCGAGAGCTCTCCCAACAAGAGCCAAGAAGCATGGAGGAACTGGTCCAGACGGGGATTAAACACCTGTGACCACAACTATTTGGCACATTTGACCATAACAGGTTTTTCCTGGGTATACCTATTGTTAAACTGAGTGGATCACTGAAAAAGGTCTTCTCCTAACACTGAGAAGCATTCATAATCACTTATCTAAGATAAAGACCTTATTCATTCCAAGCATTACAGGTTGACTCCAACGACAAAGAATGTATTTGACTGCTGCAGTAAACAATGAAGCCATGAAAGATGGTTTCTAATTATGATATTAATGGGTTGTGCAGTTCTTACCGGAGATAATGAAGCAATGGAAGGCCCTGATTTGATTATGTACATCCTTTATTGTACTTTAATCTGGTTTAGGATCTGTCACATGACCCTATGTTTAAGAACACTGGTAGCCAAAATCAAATTTTGTTTTGTTAGAACAAACCTCACTAAGTTATTCTGTTTATAAATGGTTAAATGAAAAGGTTAGTGGTGTTTCTCTCTCTTTTTGCAATGCAGTTGTTCATATAAGTGTCAAAGTGCATATTTTGCCTAAAATTCTTGACCACTAGTCACTTTACACAAGTGGTCACTCACAACAGAGCATTTATATAATAAAATCAGTCCATGCATGACAATTGTGGTTGTTAATGACAGGTGGTAACTCATAGTGGATCATTAATGATAAGTTCTACTGCAGTGCTGAGTAAAAAATTGTAAAGGGGAGGTAAGTGTCTCTTCCCTAAAATCTACATGGTATAAACTCAGATGAAAGTTTCATCTTTTCAGGAGGGTTTAGTTTAGGAGGTAGAGGAGTTTATTTCCCTAACATTAATGTAACTTGGAAATGTATTCCATATTTTGTAATATCTGGACTACTTCCATGTTCTGCAGCTGAATGAAACACAAACATCATGAAAAGTTGTGTACCTGTCTGTATGCGTACACCAAATAAACTTCTGAATCTGTATATACCACGAAATACTGAAAATGTGGAGTTTTTTAGCTGGCAGTCAGAACTAATAATTATTCTATTGAACTTTAAAATTTAACATGATTTCAGGGTTGCTTTAAATAAATACATGTAAGTACCATGAATTTGTTCATTGTTATGGGTGGGAACCATGGTATTTCAGGTGGCTGAGCATTGGACTAATAATTTAAGAGTTGTGATTTTGTTACCAACTCAAACCAGTGTGGATCAGCTGCCTCAATGTCTCTCCCTTGAAAGGCACATAGGTCCCATTTCCTTAGCCTTATGCAGCCAATTAAACATTAAAAGTGCTGTTAAAACCAACCAACCATAAAAAGAAAATGTATGCGGGATATCAATTTTTATGGTTTTGAAAAATTACATTTTCATCAATAGTTACATTCGTTGACTGGGAAGGCAGGGGATGAGAATTTCCTAACCCAACTAGCTGGCACAACCAATAAGTCTTGCAGATTGCGATGGCAAGGGATTAAGATTTCCAGGTTAAACCAGCCTGGACAACCAATAACTCCTGTATGGCAAGGTAATTTTCATGCAAGTTTCCGAATTTTTAAACAGAAATAGTAAGTCTGAATTTCAGTACTCTTTTTCTCGCATCACCGTTGCTTGGTAAGGAGGTCAAAACTGAAATCATTGCCACCTAAAAGAGGATTCTATTTGTGTTTAAATTGTTGCCACCTAAGAGGGGGGGGGTTCTATTATGTCCACAGAAGGAACACACTTCACTGTTTAAATTGTTGCCCTCTAAGAGGAGGTTCTATTTTTACCATAGAAGGATCACACTTCATTGTGTATTTAAGCTGTCGCCCTCTAAGACAAGGGTTCTAGTGCATCCACAAAAGGACTACATTTCACTGTGTGTCTTAACTGTTGCCCCTGAAAGAAGGTTCTACTATGTTCAATTAACCCTTTACCTCATGTAAGCGCCTTTGGACGCCTCTACTCCATTCTCATGGAAGTGCATTGGATGCCTCTACCCAATTCACATGGAAGACCCTTTTTGATGCCTCTACATGATTCTCATGGAAGTGCCTTTCAATTCCTGCTGTATACATCAGCTACTTTGAGTGGGTTTTTGTAGCACCAGCTTCGGGCAAAACCCCCTATTAGATACTACATTCACAGGTGTGAATGACATTACATCAGATCATGTGGTTGCTGTTTAAGATCTGGTCGAAATCTGCTATTTAAAGTAACTGGGTCATATTCTCCACTCTCCAAAATGGAGGTCACAGATTTAGTTCGGTACTTTCTAGAGTTTTCATGATTAGAATCACAACTATGAAAGCTTCAATAACTTAAGTAAAGTCTCTGATATTGATGTAAGCAGCAATTAGTTTTTATAAATTAATTAAGATGATTTAGTGATGAAGAAAAAGACAAAGAACTTGTAATTTTCGAGTATGAGAAATGGCAGCTATGGCTGGTCATGTGGCTTCATTGACTTGATGGTGAATGAGTTCTCTTAAGATTTTAAAGCACGTAAAAAAATTCTTCCGTGAAAATAATTATACAGCTATAATGACTGGATTTTACTCTTAAATCTTTCTATACATAATAGATGTGTACCAAAAATGTAAAATGGTTAAGAATGATATTAAACGTAACATATACTACACTGCTTAACAGTTAACTGGCAGGCCTATGTGTATGGAGTCAATAGGTAACAGGTGTTCCATTTATAGCGCCAAGCACTGGGTAACTTTGTTACATGTATATCAATGGGCTAAAATGCCATACACTCTATGAGGTAAAGGGTTCAATCACATAACCCTGTGTTTAAATTGTTGGCCACTGATTGTGGTTCTATTGTGTCCACAGATGCATGTTTCATTGTGTTTAACAATATGATTTGTTACCTCATAATACACAAAGAATTAGTGCATCATAAAAAAATTGAAATCACATTATATATATATACACACAAAAATTGTGAAATCACATTGTATACTTAACCACACAAAATTAGTGAAATCACATTATACATGTACGCAAAAACAAAATGTGAAATCACATTACAGTAAAACCTGTCATGAGAGACCGCCCCTTCTGCCAACAAAAAGCGGTCTCTCAAGACAGGTGATGTCTCATAGCAGGATTGTACAAAAAGACCAGTTTCCAAGGTCCAGTTTCAGAACAATTTCAAGAAAAATAACCACAATCACTGTACATATATTCTATTCTTTATTAACATTTGTTGCTAAAATATTGTATGCATTCATCTAAAAACAATATTATATAGCAATAAAGATATACTTCTGTCATTAAACATGAAAGCACATTTACATTTGAAGATCACATATTTTAGCATATGAAATCGTTTCTGAATTACTTCTTTTTCTTTATAACAACCTAAATTTCTTTTACCGACGTTTAAACCGCTTTTTCGCGGGTGGTCTGCTCTTTTTCACTTCTTTCAGTTACAGTAATTATTTTCTCCAGCCTTAAAATTTGTCTCTTTTTAGTTGGAGGTTCGTCCATTGTCATTACGTTTCTAGGTGTTAAAATTATTAGTGCTCAGTTGTAATAGCGAACATAAAGACGGTTTTAACTGGGCTTTGGGAAAATATGAAAAATCTATACATGTGCATTGCATATCTAACAATTAATGAAATAAAAAGAAACAATTATCTCATCCAGAAAAAGAACCGTTTACTCAGAGACAAAAGTCAATGGCTTCATTCAAAGATGACATACTCGGATTAACTCTATAAGCTAAGTGTGTAACCCGGTCGCACCAACTTGAATAGACGACAGCTTGTGATTGGAAAAACAACAAACATCACAAGTCCTGAACACTATCAATCGAATCCCACAAACGATTCCCTCTTGCTGGTTTAATAGACAATGACCTTATTCACCCCCAGCAATATGGATTAACTCTAAAGACACAATATACGCGACCACTACGTCAACTTTGCCACCATAATGGCAATTCATGACATGCACATTAGCCTGGTTTACGGACTTTAGCATCCATCACTGGTAGCAACAATCCTTTTTTTAAATATTCCTTTTATGCTTGTTTTTGATCAGAACAATCGTTATAATCAAGCAGTCATTGTAACAATTGATTACATATAGGTCAGTGGTGTCCGTCTGTTCTCGTGATACGGTTGTTCACATGGATATTGGGTCCTGAAATTAAGGCCAGGAAGCAGGCTAAGTGCGGAAATAATTAGCCTGGTTCCCTGCTTTGAATGCTCTCTTCGTTGCTCACCCCTATAACGAATAGTGGAGAACAACGCAGGGAGCATACCCAGCAAGGGACCAGACTAGGAAATAATCTACATATACTTTAGTCTGGTTTACAATAGAAACTATAAAACACTATAAGCATACCTAAAATATTCACACATCGGTAGCCAGCCTATTTTTAAAATTTTTTTTTGTTTTTATTTAGAATGGTATGAGCGGTCGTTCTCTTAGAGATTAAATAAAGGTCGGTGCAGTTTATCCTCGTTTTTGCGATGCGATCGTTCATAGCAGTGTCGAAATGCATATTTTGCCAAGACATCGTGGTCGCTGGTCGCATTCAGCAGGTGGTCGCTCATAACAGAGCGTTTATATAATAAAATCGATCCGTGCATTACAATTGTGGTTGGAAATGACAGATGGTCGCTCATAGCAGAGGTCGCTCATGAGTTTGTACTGTATATACTTACATACAAAAATAGTGAAATCACATTATATATATACACACAAAAATAGTGAAATCACCTTATATATTTATATGCAAAAGCAGCAAAATCACATTACATATTTACAAACAAAAATAGTGAAATCACTTTAAATAGTTACACAAAAAAAACAGTGCAATTACATTAGACATTTATACTAAAAAACTAGCAAAATTATGTTATATACTTAAACACAAAAATAGTAAAATGGCTTTATATATTTACACACAAAAATAGTGAATTCACTTTATATAGTTACACACAAAAAAATAGTGAAATCACATTATATATTTATATGGAAAAATTGTTTTGGTCATCTTTACCTTTCAATAATAGTATCTGTGAAATCTAAGGAAAAAATATTCCACTTCAAAATTGGTTTTCCATCCAATTCAACATCTCCAAATAAACCTGTTGAAAGAAAGAAAAACTATACAAAAAATGTCCTACTCAGTATCAGCTTAAAAACATTACTAGCAAAAGTAAGTTTCAATTACACCACCCTTCCCCTGTGACCCTACTTTTATTGTTATTTGGACAAAACTTAATTAGAAAAGTAAATCAGATTTTATTCCAAAAACAAAATTCCAATAGAACTATTTTCTTTCTTCAGCTTATCCAGTATATGATTTCCTTTTTACATTTTTTTGAATCCATTATTGGCTACATCATGCCAAGGACATGGGAGTTTAGTGCCTTTCCTAAGTACACAACTTGGGAGCTGACCAGGACTGACCTGGATGGGCATCAAACCCTCAACCCTTCAATTATGAGTTGGACACTCTGACAAATGAATTAAAATGGCTACCCCACAATAAGACCAACAAATCAAGTCACAAATGATAAAGTAACATAACCTTCAAAATTCAATATCAAGTTGAAAATAATGAATTTGTTTCCGTGTGATGTTTTAATTTTGCTTTATTTATCAACTGTTCTACAGTTGCCTTTTTCTATGATCGATGTCAAATTATATCTAGGTGATCCTACAGGTGATTGTATGTTCAATGCCAAAGTATGTATAGGTAATTCTACAATCAATGTCAAATTATATATAGGTGATTTAAATTTTTAAGAACCAGAAATATTTTCATTTTGTTGATGCCCAACAACACAACCGGAAACAAATGCAGATCTTGATGGCTAGATGGATGTATTGATGAATAAAGGTAACATGTATACCATATTCATGGCCAGGAATAAAAAATATTATTTCTAAGGTTACATGGCACTGAATACTAGGTAGAAAATGTGTTTGTAATCCTATTCAAAGCAAAGGATAAAAACAAATGTACAAGTTAACTTTTGAACACTAGGTCTCGCCTGAGAACATCACTCTTTTGTAAAGGACAAATAAACAAGTTATTTTCTGAACACTAGGGCTTGGATGAGAATATCTCTCTAAGCAAAGAACAAATATGTTACTTTCTGAACACTTGGTCTTGGATGAGAATATCTCTCTAAGCAGAGAACCAATAAGGTACCTTCTGAACACTAGGTCTTGGCTGAGAATATCTCTCTAAGCAAAGAACCAATAAGGTCAATTCTGAACACTAGGTCTTGGATGAGGATATCTCTCTAAGCAGAGAACCAATAAGGTACCTTCTGAACACTATGTCTTGGCTGAGAACATCACTCTAAGCAGAGAACCAATAAGGTACCTTCTGAACACTATGCCTTGGCTGAGAATATCACTCCAAGCAGAGAACCAATAAGATACCTTCTGAACGCTAGGTCTCACAGAAGAACATCATTCTTAGGTAGACTAGAAAATCATTTGTGTGTGGTTACCAATTTTTATTGATTTCATCGTTGCTACAAACAATAAATTTCAAGAACAAATAAACATATATTCCTTACTTGAAACAAGTGGTTTTATTATATTCCTAAAAAGACTCCTTACTGACACAGTCAGTACCATTCCTAAAGATGACCTTATTGAAACAGTCCATACCATTCCTAGAAACACCTTCCCAGAGATATCCTTCCTAACACAGTACACAGGCACAGTCCATTCCATTCCTAAAGATACCCTCATGGACACAGTCCACACCATTCCTAGAGATAGCTTCACAGACCACAGTCCAATCCATTCCTAAAGATACCCACACACAGTCAATACCATTCCAAAAGATATCCTCACACAGTCCATACCGTACCCAGAGACACCCTCAAACAGTCCATACCATCCTAAGGATACCCTCACACAGTCCATGCCATTCATAAAGATACTTTCACACAGTCCATACCATTCCTAAAGATACCCTCACACAGTCCATACCACTCCTAGAGATACCCTCACACAGTCCATACCATTCCTAAAGATACCCTCATAAAGTCCATCCATTCCTAAGGATATCCTCACACAGTCCATACCACTCCTAAAGATACCCTCACACAGTCCATACCATTCCTAATGATACTCTCACAAAGTCCATCCATTCCTAAAGATACCCTCACACAGTCCATCCATTCCTAAAGATACCCTCACACAGTCCATACCATTCCTAAAGATACTTTCACACAGTCCATACCATACCTAGAGACACCCTCACAGTCCATCCATTCCTAAGGATATCCTCACACAGTCCATACCATTCCTAAGGATACCCTCACACTGTCCATACCATTCCTACAGATACCCTCACACAGTCCATACTATTCCTAAAGATACCCCCACAAAGTCCATACCATACCTAGAGACACCCTCACACAGTCCATCCATTCTTAAGGATACCCTCACAGTCCATACCATTCCTAAACATACCCTCAGAGTCCATACCATTCCTAAAGACACACTCACAATCACAGTCCATACTATTCCTAAAGATACACTCATAATCACAGTCCATACTATTCCTAAGACACACTCACAATCACAGTCCATCCTGTTCCTAAAGACACCCTCACAATCACAGTCCATACTATTCCTAAAGACACACTCACAATCACAGTCCATACTATTCCTAAAGATACACTCACAATCACAGTTCATACTATTCCTAAAGACACCCTCACAATCACAGTCCATACTATTCCTAAAGACACACTCACAATCACAGTCCATACTATTCCTAAAGACACCCTCACAATCACAGTCCATACTATTCCTAAAGATACACTCACAATCACAGTCCATACTATTCCTAAAGATACACTCACAATCACAGTCCATACTATTCCTAAAGACACACTCACAATCACAGTCCATACTATTCCTAAAGATACACTCACAATCACAGTCCATACTATTCCTAAAGATACACTCACAATCACAGTCCATACTAATCCTAAAGATACACTCACAATCACAGTCCATACTATTCCTAAAGACACACTCACAATCACAGTCCATACTATTCCTAAAGATACACTCACAATCATAGTCCATACTATTCCTGAAGATACACTCACAATCACAGTCTATACCATACCTAGAGACATCCTCACAATCACATTCCATACCACACCTTGAGACACCCTTACTTAAAATGCCCATACCTTTCCTCTGAGTATTTAGAATATCGGTGCCAAACGGTGCAAAGTTTACTCTTCCATGGTTTTCCACTAAAATATCCAAGATGTTTTCCTGCAAAAAAACAAGTTTTCCTTTACAATGCAGTAAAAATTTTCTTAAGTGTGACATCTAAAAACCACTGAATTAATTTTTACTTTATTACAAATCAATTAAAAAGCCTCTTAACTCTGCTGCATGTGCCCCTGTAAGACCTGACAGCATCCGACTGAAGGTCGTGTTCTGATGCTATTTTGATCAAAAGCTGACCAACCAGTAAAATTCAAGTCTAGAAGAACATTTCAACCAATGAAATTTAGGCTGCTATCAAAGGACGAGTTATGTTTCAAAGGCACAAAATAAATGAACAAAAATACTAACAATGAAAAAGAGTCCCTCAAAGGCACTAATGCTCTACTGGCCAAAAAGAATTTACAGGAATTCAACATAGAACATTTATTCCTTTTAAATGGCGAGTGTTGAAACTATCTCTGATATATTTTAGCAATGAGAAGATCTTCGAATCAGCTGCTGTGGATATCAGATTGGAACCATCTTCATGTAGGACAAACAAGACATCAATTAGGACCAACACAACATTGTAAAAAGTCTTCTGTTTTTGAGATGTAACAATAATAAGAATTTCAATATGGCTTCTATGGTGGCCATAATGGATATCAGATTGGCACAATATTTAATCATAACCAACTAGACATCAAAAGAAGTCTTTTGGTGAAAGTATAATATTGATATGATCAGCCATTTAGGAGATGTAACAATAACAAGATTTTCATGATGGCTGTTGTGATGGCCATACAGAAATCGGTATCCATTCACTCACAAGTAATGATACAAAGATTTTCAAGATGACCACTGTGGTCAAACTAGCACCAACTTCATTAAGGTCCAACAAAATATACTAAGTCTTTCAGTGAAAACCCCATGTTGATGACAGCAATCATTCATATGAATGAGCTATAACAAAACTTTCAGGATGACTGATATGACAATACTGAATGTCAGATTTGGCACCATCTTTATTTAAGATCAACTATACATCATAACAAAACCCTATGTTAACATGACTTTTCATTCAGAACAAGTAGTGATAACAAGATTTTTCAAGCCTAGTACTATGGTGGCCATACTGAAGGCTAGATTGGCAACATTTTTGTTGAGGACTAAATAAACATCATAAGAAATCTTTTACTGAAAACTCCATTTTGATATCACCATCCATTCTTGAACAGTAGTAACAACAGGATTTTCAAGATGGCCACTGAAAGTCCATGCTATACCATTTTCATTTTGGAAAATTAGACTATGGGATGAATGTGTGGGTAAAGTTTCATGGCAATCCTCTAAGTAGTTTAGGAGATGTAGTGATAACAAACTTGGGCAAACAGTTGGATGGACAACACACAACAGACCATCCCATCTGCTGTTCTATGACCCAATGAGTTAAAAATGGTTCATGATGATTGGCCAAAATAATATAACCTATAAATACATCAATATGACACAGATGATTGATCAATTTGATTCAAATGAACGACAAAATTTCTAAGTAAAAAAGAAACCATATCAATTAAATTATGTTAGAAAATGCTGAAAATCAAACTCTACCAGATGTTTGATATCAGCATCATATGTCCCATGATGAAAGGCCCCTATACCAGGATGCTTTAGGTCAAAGTTGGTCAAATTCTGTTCAGAGGCTTTTTTTCATAAGTAAACTTGTGTCAGTGTTTCTCAACTAATAGTAATGGCAGCCATATTTGATGGAAGAGCATCATTTATATAAATCTGAAAGGTGTGCAGGCTGTGACACTTGGTCTGATGTGATGAAATCTGTTATGTGGCTTTCTGCACAATAAATATAGTTCTAACTTTGGCAACAGCTTCTGTGTTTGATGGTAGGGTGGCATCATTAAAACAAAAAGCCTTTATACCAAAAAGCTTTCTGGTCAAATTCTGTTGGCTGGTTTATGAAAAGTTACTTAAAAGAGTTTGCCATTTTAGTAACGGTGGACATAAATGGCAGAAAATCAGAATCATTTCTACAGACTTGAACGCCTTTATTACCAGAATGCTTTCTGTCAAATTTCATCAAGTTCTGCATAACAGTTTCTAGTAAGTCAATATTTGATGACAAATTGGCATAATTTATATAAATTTGAAAGAACTTCATACCAGGATGCTTCATATCAAATTTAGTAAAATTGTGTTGTGATTCTGGAGTAGTTGTTTCAAGGATTTTTTGTTTTCATAATGGCAGCAATATTTATTGTTGTATCTTATCATTTATACAAAATCTGAAAGGTCTTCATCTCAGAATGTTAATGTTGAATATAATCAGATTCTGTAGTTGTTGTTGTTGTTGTTGTTGTAGGGTTTAATGTTGAATATAATCAGATTCTGTTGTTGTTGTTGTTGTTGTAGGGTTTAATGCTGAATATAATCAGATTCTGTTGTTGTTGTTGTTGTTGTTGTTGTTGTAGGGTTTAATGTTGAATATAATCAGATTCTGTTGTTGTTGTTGTTGTTGTAGGGTTTAATGTTGAATATAATCAGATTCTGTTCATAGGTTTTAGAGAAGCTGTTTGAAGGTTTACTGGCAGATCAACATAAGTTGTAACAACTGGAAAGCATCTATTCCAGCAAAATATGCTGTCCGAAGGCTTTCTATTTTTAGTAATAGCTACCATATTTGATAGTGGATCTGCATTATTAAATAAATTTGAAAGGTCTTCAGGTCAAGTTGCTATCTAGTAATTCTGGTCAAATCCCATTCACAGGATTTGGAAAAGCTGTATAATCATTTGTCTAATTTTAGTAATATCTGACAAAACTGATTGCAATCTTCATCATATGTATAAAATGGAAAGGTCTTCTTGTCAGGAAGATTTCTGTCAAGTTTAGTCACATTCTGTTTAGCAGTTCTGGAGAAGTCATTTAAACAATAGTAGGAATGGATGGATATTAAAGTATTGCTGGGTACTGGTCAGGTAGGTTTATACCAGGTCCGGTTTCTCCATTCCCACTGTGTATGGTTTCCGAAAGCCTTCTCTCAAACCCATTTTCATTAACCATAAAATTTCTGTTCTTGTTTTTATTACTGCTGGGAATATCTGATTGGTCAGATGGGATTTGAAAGATCTTTAAAATAGCAACTGTTGATCAACAATACATGTTTCTACTTTTACATACATTTATCTATTAAGATTTTTAAAAGAGACATACTGCTTAAAAAATATAAAGTAAATTGCATAAACCGTCCAATGTATAGGTATTATCTATTGAAGAAACTGGTCATGAGATAGGTGATTTGCCTTTATAATTGAATATATTTCACTCTATACTGTAATTATTCATATCAATCTTAATCCGGCATATGGCAATTAGATTGTGTAATTGTTTTACATAAGAAATTAGTATTTTATGTCATCACATCTATATAACCATTATGCTTGAAAGGTGCACATGAAAGTTGTCCTTAGAAATAAAATCAAGCTACATCTATTTATAGATGACTCACTGCAGATAAATATTCCTGTGGAATATTGACTTCTAGGTTGTTTGTGGTGCTTTTCCAGTCCAGTACACTTATCTCTTTTCCACTGATTATCACCTGAAATAAGAAACAGTAAAATACCAAAATATCAAAATTTACCCACAGCCCAGGTAACCAACTGGTCCAAAGTACCTACCTTTAAGATCACTCACGCATCTCACCTCTGCATGAGTTCAAGTACTGACTTGACAAATGTAGTTATGTAAGAAAACTTGCTAGATGGTATGTGGTTTTCAGTGGGGTATTCCAAGGTTCTTCCTCCACAAAATATATTGGCCACCATGTATAGCCTATCATGTGCTAAAAAATGGCATTAAATCCAACAAAAACCAAATATCATATTTTACTCACCAAATAATAGATTTTATTTTACATTTAACTGATGATCACAAAACTGATGATTGCTTACAGTCTTCATCCTCTCTGTAACAAGAAGAAAAAAGACTAATCCAAGCAGACAAAATTTTTAATATGCAAATGAGTTACTTAGCTACAAATTAAATACTTTAAAGATGATAAATAACTAATATACAGACAATTAGTACTAATATGAGTAAATATATTTACAATTAGTGTCATTTAGACTTACAGAGATGCTGCCAGGATTGCATCTAAGGGGGATAGCACCCCCTTGTCACAAAAATATGGGCAGAAAAGAACAAAAAGGAGTGGGGAGGAGGAAACAGCCATAGTTCAATAATTACTTAATACTTCAATATTCATCTCTCTTTCTTCCTGCCCCATTCTGTTAGAGCCCTATTGAAATCAAACTTTTAAAAGATGTCACCTGTAGTTTTATAAACATTAATCTGTTGACTGCATCTGAGCCTAATCCTTCCCTCACCTGTGTATGAATACCCAGTTGAAACAAGTATGGAAACTTTTCATTATGGTCATGCCCGATTTTTCACAGCTCACAGGTATTGTGTTTTATGGGGATATTTCTGTTCCAAAATAAGATTTTTCACAGCTCACAGGTATTGTGTTTTTTGGGGATATTTCTGTTCCAAAATAAGATTTTTCACAGCTCACAGGTATTGTATTTGTGTTCCAAAATAAGATTTTTCACAGCTCACAGGTATTGTGTTTTTGGGATATTTCTGTTCCAAAATAAGATTTTTCACAGCTCACAGGTATTGTACTTTTTGGGATATTTCTGTTCCAAAATAAGATTTTTCACAGCTCACAGGTATTGTGTTTTTTGGGATATTTCTGTTCCAAAATAAGATTTTTCACAGCTCACAGGTATTGTGTTTTTTGGGATATTTCTGTTCCAAAATAAGATTTTTCACAGCTCACAGGCAATGTGTTTTTTGGGATATTTCTGTTCCAATATAAGATTTTTCACAGCTCACAGGTATTGTGTTTTTGGGATATTTGTGTTCCAAAATAAGATTTTTCACAGCTCACAGGTATTGTGTTTTTGGGATATTTCTGTTCCAAAATAAGATTTTTCACAGCTCACAGGTATTGTGTTTTGGGATATTTCTGTTCCAAAATAAGATTTTTCACAGCTCACAGGTATTGTGTTTTTTGGGATATTTCTGTTCCAAAATAAGATTTTTCACAGCTCACAGATATTGTTTTTTTTGGGATATTTCTGTTCCAAAATAAGATTTTTCACAGCTCACAGGTATTGTGTTTTTTGGGTTATTTCTGTTCCAAAATAGGATTTTTCACAGCTCATAGGTATTGTGTTTTTTGGGATATTTCTGTTCCAAAATAAGATTTTTCACAGCTCACAGGTATTGTTTTTTTTGGGATATTTCTGTTCCAAAATAAGATTTTTCACAGCTCACAGGTATTGTGTTTTTGGGATATTTCTGTTCCAAAATAAGAATTTTCACAGCTCACAGGTAATGGTTTTTGGGATATTTCTGTTCCAAAATAAGATTTTTCACTATCATAAGCCACTGTTTCACTTTCTTGATTCAGTGCTTTACAGACAACTGTGCCAGATTTACTATATGTTCAATAAAGCTTACTACCAGTAGGTTTTTAAGTCAATCAATGCCATAATCTGCATGTTCAGACAGCGGTATTGATGTAATAAGTATCTTTATTTCCTTATTTTTCTAAACTTTATTTTAACCTTTATAGGGTTATATGGTTTTGTACCATAAGATCGCACTGGGCTAAATTGTTTGAGAAAGGAATTCTGATTTAGAAAAACTGCTAAAGCGGGGTAAATAGCAATGCTGTCTGTTTGTCCATCCAGGATGTACATTGGACTCATATTTAACATCAGTTTTGGATTCAAAATCACTCACTGGTATCAACATTAACACTTTCCCAGCTGCAATAATTTAATATACTTCATAACTGTAAAAATAAATTGCCACCATGGCTATTATCAGCCAGTATTTGCCAAATGAAATCGTCATCTAACGATGAACCATGCTGGGAATCAGCCATATTGGGTTTTCTAGATAGCACCTATGTTAAAAGCAGATTTGTAAAACTTCTTTGATGCAAGGTTCAATTTTCAACATTTCTGCATAATGCTTGTTCCAAGGCCCAATGTGACAATTAAATTTAGTTTAACAACCATTCATGCCAAGCTCAAGTACCCAAATGTGTAAACAGTTATTTAAAAAGAGATCCTGTGACAAGTGCTATGATACCTCTGATGGCTGGTGTCTCTACAAACACTTTAAGGGTGAATAGCTGAATAAACTTTGTATACTGTACTGAGTATATTTTCATATGTGCAACTAATTTCCACAGTTCTTGTGCATCAATGGTCTCCAACTGCAAATTCATACAAATTTTGCACGATTCCTGCTATCTTTTGCCCTGGCAGCATCTCTGGGTTCATGATCTATTCATTCTTTATAAAAGATCAAATAATGGAAGCTAAGCTTTTATTTCAATGTCTGCCCCAAAAGGAATATGTATTTTGTATCAGTTATCAAATTTAGTCACCTGTGTCCTATCTGTGGGAAGTGTGGTGAACTTGAGTTGTCTCCCATGCAATATGTGTCCTCGGTACAGAATGTAGCCATAATTCTGTCCATATCCATTGTTTATATCAAGCATTTCCATGGAAACAGGGTGATCTACGGTTACTTTCTATAAAGAAAATGCATCTGAAATCATTTGTGGTAAAATATATGTGAGGTCACTGAGTACAAAGAAAACATGGACCAGGTATAGTTCTCTTCATCATAAACTGACAAATGGAAATAATCTTAATTTAGCAACAAGATTCTTACCAAATTAGTCTACAACTATTGCCACTGAAAGCATCATATAAACAAAAATGTCATTAGAATAAAAAAGCTGGGGCAGATAGAAATAGAGAAGCATTTAAGAACAATATCACAAAACAACAATATCACTTACATGGGAAAATCAGCTGTAATGAAAGAAATATACTTGTATTATAAAGAACTATATATTACTCAAAATATTAATAAGCCGGAAATAGATAATTATTGTACATGTACGTTGGTACATTTAGTATCAATTTAAAAACAAAAAGCAATAATCAAGTGGAAAATGTGAAATATTTAATCCAGGAGAAGAAATCAGACAAGCTATACTCCAATTAAATAAAGGGAAATTGCCATGTCCCGATAACATTACCACAGACTTTTATATACATTTCTCTGACAAACTCACAAAATTACTAGAACATGTTTTTGACAATATATTCTTTAGTGGATTCAAGACAAAGCTATGAAAAAGGGAACAATAACATTGATATATCATGAGAAAGGGAGATAAAGAGGATCAAGCATATGGAGACCTATCACGTTCCTGAACACAGACTGCAAAATCTTCCTGAACACAGACTGCAAAATCCTCAGTAACATTTTAACAAATAGGATAAAAATTGTATGAAAAAGGTAGTAAGAATAAATCAATCTGTGGGGGAAGGGGTAGAAATAAAGTAAATAATACAGTGACAATAAAAACGGTTATTAATTATTTAAACTCAGAAGAGATGGGTCTTCCATTAAACACTTAGATTAGAAATTAGAAAATTTTGGGAAAGAAACAGGGTCAAAACTTTATGCTAAAAAACATGTTTTAATAGACAGCAAAACACCTGAGCAAGAAAGAAAAGTTAAAAACATGATATGTAATAAATATGGTGCTTTTAATGAAGAACAAATCCTACATACAAACAAAATAATAGATAAACATAAAATATTTAATAAACTTTATTTTAAAAATCTACATAAATATAATTAAAGAGCATAGAATGTGGATGATCCTTCTTTACTAAGTACAGTGACCCCCACTGCTGTGGGGAGGAGAAGCATGGCTGGGGTGAAGCAGGGAAGGAATGCCATCCCACCAGGGGACAGTGCTAGGAACTTGCCAACCTTGCCACACCTTGACCCTGACCCTCTGCCCATGACATGAGAAAGGGTGTCACTATAAACACTGGCTGTAACTAATGTAATTAACCATTTTAGGAACACAAAAAAAGTAGGTTACAATGATGATGTGACGCTAATGCTAACAGGCTCATTCAAGGTGGTATGAGTCACACCAGAGCTTCTGAAAAGAGAGCACAACATAAACAACACTACACAACATGGAAAACTGGGGAAACAAAAATTAAACTAACAGTGACTATGCCAATATAATGCACCACAGACAAGCACAAACATGAAAATCTCCATTTTACTTCTATTTTTTTTTTTATACTTTGTATACTTTTTTTACTTTTTCTGTCAATGCTATCTACAACAGAACTAGGAGATCTATGAGAAGCAAAGTTGGAGGGAGGAAAGAAGGATGCTTGGAAGATGAGAACATATTATAAAAGATGGTAGCCCAAAAGGCATCCACTAGCCCAGCAAACAGATGGGACACCACCGTGTTTTTCTGTTTTCATTTTCTTAGTATAAGACTCTCGAAAAAATAAAGACAACTAAAAACCAAAAATCTGATCAATATTAGCCAGTCCATACAAGAAAAAATGGGATATAACACCACAAAACAATATAGCAAAATAACATATAGCAGACATTGGACCACTAGATCCCTGACATAGATAACTAGTAAGGAACATGGCAAGGTAACCAGCCAAAAGTTGTATACCTCACAGAAAGGAGTACAAGCCGCTGGCCTTTAGGTCTGGAAGCAGAATGAGCAGAATGCTGATAAGGGTTGGCACAAGTATGCCTCCATATCAAATTCAACATGAACCCTATTCAAATTTTATAAAATTATCTAGAAATTCTACGTAGTTTTCATACACAACAGTGTGTAAACAAAACATATAAAAACTATTTGAAAGTTTTGGATGAGGGTCACCTTGAAGATCAACAGCCTATAAATGGTTGAAATGCAGCGGGGTGTCCACAAAAGAAAAATGTCAGATTGCTGATTTGATTCTAACTGTGTTCAGTTACAACTTCTCAATCAGTGTGTGTGTGTGTGTGTGTGTCTGTGTGTGTGTGTGTGTGTGTGTGTGTGAGAGAGAGATTTGGATTTTTAATGTAGCTTTAACAAGTTTTCAGTTATATCGCTATGATGTCTGCAGTGTGGCAGTTTATAGTGATGTCTAGCACTGGGGCATCATGCCGCAGACATGTAGCATGATGTCCCACCCAGTCACATTATTCTGGCACCAGGCCGACCAGTCCTAACACTAACCTATTAATGCTGAGTGCCTAGAGGTGAGATGGTGGGTAAAGGTAAGCACTTTAGACTGTTTGACCACCCACTGAACAGATTCTGATTTATTATAATTAAATGTGAAATATAGAAAATTATTTTAATTTTTAATTCCTATATTTGTACATGTGATATATATATATATATATATATGCACATGTGATGTTTGATTGCGTAACTACATAAGATATACCTGCAGCAAGAAAAATGAAAATTTCATGAGCATGAGCAATAAATTGAAACTGTACTACCCTTTAGGCAAGGTAATAAACTGAAACTGCATTACCCTTTAGGCATGATAATAAATTGAAACTGTACTAACCTTTATTTTATCAATAATAACCAGTCCATGCAAGGAAAATGGGTTATAGCACCACACAACAATATTGCAATAAAAACCCATAGCAGACACTGGAAAAATAGATCCCTGGCAAGGATCACTAGTGTGGAAAATGGCAAGGAAACCAGCCAAAAGTTCTATACCTCATAGAAGGGAGTATAAGCCACTGGCCTTTAGGCCTGGAAGCAGAATGAGCAGTATGCTGATAAGGGTTTGGCACAAGTGTGCCTCCATATCAAAATTCAATATGAACCCTATTCAAATTTTACAAAATTGTCTAGAAATTCTATACATTTGTCACACACAACAGATCAATGGGAGTTTTTAAAAAAAACATATAAAAACTTTTTCAAATTTTTGGAAGAAAGAGGGTCACCTTGAAGAGCAACAACCTATAAATGGTTGAAATGCAGTGAGGTGTCTACACAAAAAAATGTCAGACCAATGATTTGATTTTAACTGTGTTCAATTACAACTTCTCATCTCAGTCAGTGTGTGTGTGTGTGTGTGTGTGGGTGAGTGGGTGTGGGTGTGTGTGTATTTTTAATGTTTTTAGTCACATCACTACGATGTCTGCAGTGTGACAGTTTATAATGATGTCTAGCACTGGGGCATCATGCTGCAGACATGTAGCATGATGTCCCACCCAGTCACATTATCCTGACACCACAATGACCAGTCCTAACACTAACCTCTTAATGTTGAGTGCCTAAAGGTGAGATGGCAGTGGTGGGTAAAGGTTAGCACTTTAGACTATCTGACCACCCAAGGCTACTGAACAAATTCTGATTTATTATAGCTAAATGTGAAATATAGAAAATTATTGGTAAAATAATTTAATTTTTAATTCCTATATTTGTACATGTGATAAATATATACTTATTTATGCACATGTGCTGTTTGATTGTGTAACTACACAAGTTATACTTGAGCAATATACTGTATTACCCTTTAGGCAAGGAAATTATTTGTTGCAAAGATGTCTGACTTGACACTGTTTGAATCTATATGAAGTTATATCCCCTGCACAATGGAAATTATTCCTTGCAAAGATATCTGACTTGATACTGTTTGTCAAATGAACACTATTCTAATCCATGACCCACTTAACATTTAACTTGCCAACTGAACACTATATTAACCCTTGACCCACTGAACTTGCAACTTCTCAACTGAACACTATTCTAATCTGTGACCCACTTAACTTTCAACTTGCAAACTTAACACCATTCTAACACTTGACCCAATGAACTTTTAACTTCTCAACTGAACACTATTATAATCTGTGACCCTCTTAACTTTTAACTTGCCATCTGAACACTATTCTAACCCTTGACCCACTGAGCTTTAACCCACTTATGTTACAGACAAATACCAGATTTGCACTTCTTCTTCAAGCTGGTATGGGCATTATAATTAACATGATGATTCAGCTGTGCCAATAATTTGGTCAAAAAGACATTATTATGGAATTTTTTTCTAAACAAGATTTTAAAAACTCTGTAACCAAAAGTCTACAAACACTTATTACAAGACCACAGTTATTGTGGCAATGCAATATTACCTTTATTGTGGCAATGCATCATTTTGTTCAATGTGACAAGGCAGTATTACCTTCATTATGGGAAACAACAAACATAATGGCAACACAGTATTACCTCCAAAGTGGAAATGCGGTATTACCTATCTGTGGCAATGCAGTATTGCCTTCAGTTTGCAATGCAGTAATACCTTCACTATGGCAATGTAGTATTACCATCAATGTGGAAATGCTTGTATTACCTTCAGTGTTGTACTGAAGTATTACCATCAGTGTGGCATTGCCTTCAGTGTGGCAATGCAGTAATACATTCACAGTAGCAATGTAGTATTACTATCAGTCTGGCAATGTAGTATTACCATCAGTGTGGCAATGCAGTATTACCATCAGTGTGGGAAACAATGGTTATTCTGGTAATGCAGTATTACCTTCACAAACAAAATGAGTATTACTTCAGTGTGGTAATGCAGTATTACCTTCAGTGCAGGAAGCATGTCATCTAGCGTCATCATGTCCCGTATAGGAAGTGTACCTGTAAATTATAACAGAAAAATGTAAAGAAAGTTTGCATGTACCTATAACTGATGATCAGATTCTAAGGTTGGTGGGGTGGTACATAATTCTGTTATATATTTGCTGAGGAATGCTGAAAATCCAACTTAACCTAGTTCTTTTTTTTATATAAAGTCTAACACTGAATTTGGTGAATTTGTGAAATCCTTCTAAAGTTACAGAAAAAAAGTCACAAAATATGGAAGAAAAATAGATGCAAGCCACAAAGAGGCCATAACTCTATTAAATATTGTAAGGCAAAGGTGAAAATCTAACTTGAACCAGGTCATCTCAATGGAACACCACAGGCAAAGTATGGTTCACATCCATGACATCCCTCCATGCATGACAAAACTATAGGACACTTAAACCCTGTACACTTTTAAATATCACAATTTTGTCCACCCCTGCATGACAAAACTATAGAACACTTATACCCTGTATACTTTTACATATAACAGTGTTGTTCACCCCTACATGACAAAACTACAGTACACTTTACACTTTTTACATATAGCACTGCTGTCTACCCCATACATAACAAAACAAAAGGACACTTAGACTCTACATCTTTATTACATATAACAGTGTTGGATAATCTTTACATAACCGGTTTTATATGAATATCTCATTCAATTTTACTTTCCACATATACAGTAAGCAGCACATTCTGAAACATTTCTCTTGATGTATCTATATAATTTGACTTGCATATATGTTCTTATAAATTGTCATTTCATTTTCAGAACAATGCTTGCATGTTTTCTATATACTAAAAATGATTTAATAATTGAAAAAGACACACTAAAATTGAATAAGATTAAGGACTTTGCAAACTGTGTCCTAAAAAGAAAATATCATGTACATAGAAGATGACTACCATTGATGCTGATGTTTTGACATTTGAATTCATACATTTGATATGGTGGCAATAACCTAAGATTTACATATTGCACACCCGAAAGCTTGAACAAGTTTTCAATGTTGTATCAATTATGTGACAACTCAAAATAGTTAACAAAAGTATGAGAAGTCAACTGGAATTTGCAATATGCTCAGGAAAAGTGAATACAGTCAGCAATCTACTGACTAATGGGGATGACATTTAGAAAGCAATTGTTCTCACCATAAGCTGCCTTGCTGGTCTCAGTGGGAGGGTCCGGTGGGTCAGGAAGCCCTAGAGAAAAATAAAAATTTAAATTGAATATAAAAACTAAAAATAAAAGAAAACACAGACATTTAATAATATAAACAACTAATACATATAGATTTAGAAAATATAAATAGATTCAGCCTAGGAATGTTGCATGATGTATTTTGTTTAATAATTACAGCTGGACACCTGCTGACACCTATCAAACTACGGGTTGTATGATATATAGAAAGCTGTTTAATGTAGCACTTTCATTTCCTATTCATCCAAGGCTTCTCACATCAGCCAGCTTGTTTTACCTCAGCTTGCTGAGCAAATGGTTAACCCATATGTCATTTTGATATGTCAACACCTGTTCCTAAGCACTTTTAAGGTTAAACCGGATGTCATTTTGATGTGCAAACACCTGTTCCTAAGCCTTATTATGGTTAAGCCAGATTTCACTTTGATTGTGAGCACCTGTTCCTAAGCATTATTATTGTTAACCCAGATGTCATTCTGATGTGTGAACACCTGTTCCCAGTCCTCATTATGAACAATTTACAAAGTACATTATATTCACAGGTATTCAGCCAATCAAAATGTTCATAACATTCACTGACGTTCAACTTACCTGAAAATGCATTACATACACAGATGTTCAACTATGTGGAAATACATTACACAGTTGTTCAACTTTTAAAAAATTCATTACATTCACATGTTCAGCCAATCCAAATGTTCATTACACTCACAGATGTTCAACTGTTCTAAAATGTATTACATTCACTGAATCTGTTCAAGTAATCCATAAATGCACACACAGACATTCAACAGTCAAACAATTCAATAACACAGATGTTCAACATTCCAAAAATGCATTATATACACAGATGTTCAACTCTCCAATACTGCATTACATTCAATGATGTTCAACTAACTCTAAAATGCAATACATAGATTTACAACTGTCCAAAAATGCATTATATACACAGATGTTCAATGGTCCAAAAATGCATTACTTACACATTTGTAAAACTGTCCAAAAAGGATATTAACTTTACAGATGTTCAACCGATCAAAAAATACATTACATTCACAGATGCATCATAATTAACTTCATACTGGTTTAGGAAGCACCATCCCAAATTTTAACTGTGTAAATATCTACCATACATATTTTTGCTGCTTTAATAATTAATATTAACTTGTACCCATAAAGCCTGAATTTAAACTGTAAATCAGAAAATTATATTTCTGTTTTCAAGCATCTCCTACCTTCTGGTTCAAGTACGTGTTTCTTAATCAGTTTTCTGGTCACATGGTACTTGTCTGTCAAATCTCCTGCCTCACTTATTGGAGAAATATAATCTGAAACACAGATAATGCTTACTGATCATGGTAATATATTATTTACAATTTATTTATACATATGATAAAGGGTTTTCAAAAAAGTAACAAGTTCCATCTGTGATCTGCACCATGATAGAGCCCCACTGTGTAACAAAACACATCGCACCTATGAGCTACACTGGGACAGATAGGGCCCCACTGTGTGACAAAACACATCTCACCTATGAGCTACACTGGGACAGATAGAGCCCCAATGTGTGACAAAGCACATCTCACCTATGAGCTACACTGGGACAGATAGAGCCCCACTGTGTGACAAAACACATCTCACCTATGAGCTACACTGGGACAGATCCTCCCTGTATATGTCTATAAATAACATAATACAAAATCCATAATTACCCTATTTAAATTACTGTGACCACTGACATCTTGACCCCATAATCTATAGTTCCTTTATTGCCCTCAGCACAAGTCATCTACAAAGATTTCTTATGGAATTTGCTATAAAAAATGGTTTTCTACAAACTTAAGCCAATTTTTCTTTCAGACTGGGCCTTTTAACTGCACCAAAATCAACAGGCCTCTTCCATACCTTAAATGCAATGACCTCCACAAACTTTGCTCAAGGTATGTGGTCTAGAACTAAAAGTTATTTTTTTGGCAAATAAACATTTTCTCTTTCAGTCACAGTAGCTTGGACCTTAGAACTTTTGACCTGCAAATCATATGGCTTCATTTTCCCAAGTGCAAACCATCCAGTGTTTGGTCAAGGTCTCTGATGCATAAGCAATGTTAATGTGTGGAAACCATTTTCTTCTTCAGTTACAGTGACCTTGTCCTTTGACCTCTGACCCCTAAATCAATAGACTTCTCCCTTACCCCAAGTGTAAGCCATCCACAATGTTTGGTCAAGGTCTGTGATCCACACGCAAAGTTAATGTGTGCAAACCAGTTATCTTCTTCAGTCACAATGACCTCGTCTTCTGACTTTTGTACCCAAAATCAGCAGGCTTTTCCATTACTCCAAGTGCAAACCATCCACAAAGTTTTATCCTTGTATGTTATGCAGAGCTAATGTTACTGTGTGGACATCATTCTTTTCAAAGTCTTGTCACCTAGACAGTTGATCTTCTGACCCCCAAAGAATTGACTGATTCCTAACTCCATGCACATGCCATTCAGTAAATTTGGTCCAGGCATGTGAAATATAACTAATGTTACTGTACCAAAACCATTTTTCATCTGCCAGCCAGTGACCTGGCCTTTTTGATCCCAAAACTCAATAGGTTCTTACTTATCCCAAGTGCAAGAAATATTCAATGTTTGGTATCTATAGACAGTGGGCAAATGAAGGCCTTGTGCAAAAAACATTTACTGTGACCTTGACATTTGACCCCAAAATGATAAGGTTGTTTCTTACCTCAAGTTGAATCCATCAGTAACTTTAGATGGACAACTTAAAATGCTGTACTCTTCTTGTTTAAGTTACAGTGACCTTTACTCAAGCCATCCACAAAATGTGGCATCTACTGATGGAGGACAACTCTAGTTATTACAAAATTGGTGACAGGTAGATGCCAGTCAGCAGGCCAGACAACATCATATCATAATATCATCCACCTTATCATGGGCACACAAAAAAATATCTTAATGTTGGTGACAAATCCACTGTCATTGTCAGAAAGTAACACTATTGTCCCTTTACTGGCTGTAACTAAGAAATAAATTATATCTTATATAATTGTGTCAAATTTGTAAACTGTGAAAGTCACAAAATCTCAACATACTTCATTAGGAAATTTTTCTGGTGCAATTTAAGAGGACTAAAAATAAAAATTGTATTCCTATCATTAACATATACAGTATCAATACTGATTATAAGCAGATCACTAATTAATTTACAGCAACAATATTGACTGAAAAGAAATTTCAGGAATCCGAGATAAGACCATTTCTTCATTTTAAATGCTCAGTATTGTAACCGTCTCTGACAGTTTTGAACAATAAGATTTTTAAGACAGCCATTATTGTGGCCAGTCTGGATTGAGATTGCTACCCATTTCATTTCAGTCTAACTAGACATCATATGAAGTCTTTTAGTAAAAAACCCGTATTGATATGGTCACCCATTTCATTTTGGTCTAACCAGACACCATAAGAAGCCTTTTAGTGAAAAACCCATGTTCATATGGTCACCCATTTTGGCAGAGTGGTGACTATGATTTGCAAGATGGTCACTGTGGTGCATTGGAGCAGCACAATTTTCATTTAGGACTAACTTGATCTTGGGATGAATGTGTGAGTAAAGTTTCATGCAATTTTCAAAGTAGTGTACGTATTGCTATAACACTTATGCAAATGGACAGAAGCACTATGGATGGGCAATAAGGTCATCTAGTCTATGACCAGTAGAACTGAAAACCTACTTGTTGTTTTCAATAAAATGTACACTGAAATGAAATTACTGAGAACTATCATCTTTCTGTGCATTTAAATCTTCAACTACTGATGTCTCGGACTATATTAAGGTATGGTAATACAAAACAGTAATATATAATGTTAATACATACCAGTAATACATACCAGAAAAAGTCCAAGTTTGGATCAAATGCTGACCAATACAGCAATATTGCATTTAGTAATGCAAATGATACAGTCTTCATTATCCCAAACTTTTTCAGTGACTAAATCTTCATGCAGTTGCTACTATTTCCAATCAATTAATAGGGGGTTATATTAATAAATACAGCATCCTCTGACACATGTTACTCTAGAAAGCTTCATGTCTTTCTGTGTCAATGCATATGATAGGTACAGGACAGTTGTATATGCCAGATGTTATTGTCGTAAGTTTCACAACACACCTTCGAGACCAGCAACATCCTTAGTATTCAATGACAGAAGTGTCCAATCCTTGGAAGTAACAAGTCGGGCTTGGTATGACCAAAGATGAGAGATCCAACACCATATAATGAAGGCTACAGGAAATGTACATGTAATCACTGGCAAAGGGCAAATATCACCCTTCTCTGCTGATGATGCTGACAATGTTTCACTTGCAGAGAAAACAAGGAACAAGTTCAAAGCAAACTAGACTATTTGTATACCTGATTAAGTGTAAACCTGACTATATACCCTGTATGACTCCCTTAACTTGGGATTGAAACGGAATGGTGTAAAGATGGATGAAATAATGTGGATATTTATAATTAATATATAGATTTCTGAAATTGAAGTAATATTTCATGCTTTTAACTTTTAATGCTATATTTACCACTTTACCCTTGTTTTCTCATTGATAAATACTTAAAAGAAAGTCTAAACACCAAGCAATGTATGAATACGGAATACTAAGCAAAACTGTATGAAGGTAAACTGGAACGTATGAATACGGAGTACCAAACTAAACTGTATGAAGGTATACTGGAACTTTTCTCTCTATGATTCACACACACACACACACAGAAGCACAAATATTGTATTTACAAACCAGTATTGGCATAATATAGCTACTGATCACATAAGTAACAAGGCATCAGAACAAAGTAGGATGACTGCATGCCATCATCCACATCAAACTAATACACTGTTGAATATTGTGCTCTTTGAAAGTCAAACACAAAAATGGTACATTTACTCACAAAAAATTGATATATATATGCTAAATATATAATGTCAGTGAATGATGAAAATATAGGTAAAACATTATATTAGTGTATGATGCAAATACTTGCAAAAATATTAATGCATGATGCAAAATACAAGTAAAATATATTAGTGTGTGAGGTAAATACATGTAAAATATTACATTAACGTGTTAATCAAATACATGTAAAATATTATATTAGTATATAATGCAGGTATAGGTAATTTATTATATTAATGTATTATGCAAATGCAGGTATTATATTAATGTATTATGCAAATAAAGGTAAAATATTATATTTAGTATATAATGAAAGTATAGGTAACTTATATTAATATATTACGCAAATACAGGTATTATATTAATTATTATGCAACTACAGGTATTATATTAATGTATTATGCAAATACAGGTATAATAATGTATTATGCAAATACAGGTATTATATTAACGTATTATGCAAATACATGTAAAATATTATATTAGTATATAATGCAAGTATACATGATTTATTATATTAGTGTATTAATACAGGTAAAATATTAATGCATGATGAAATATTATATTCATATATAATGGAAAAATAAGTAAATCATTATATTAGTGCATGGTGCAATTACAGGTAAAATATTACATTCGGGCTGTTCCAGTAAAATATACTTGGGACCCAGGGAAGGAACTTTTAATGTGGGGTAGTCACCCATAGACACAATTTAGAACTTTGTATCATTTTCATATGAATTCTCTGAGTAATCAGAGTACCCTGGTATACATTTTTTAAAAAGTGCCTTCCCTGGGTACCATTTATGTTTAAAATGGAACAGCCCTTAGTGTACAATGCAAATACAGGTAAAATATTATATATGTTTATGATGCAAATACTGGTAAAATATTATATATGTTTATGATGCAAATACAGGTAAAATATTATATATGTTTATGATGCAAATACAGGTAAAATATTACATATGTTTATGATGCAAATACAGGTAAAATATTATATATGTTTATGATGCAAATACAGGTAAAATATTACATTAGTGTATGATGCAAATACTGTAACAATGATACATGAAGGTGGATTTAATATAAACAATCCTTTAGTTCAGTAGAAGTCTTAATCAATGGCAGGTTCCATATTGTTTTGTTTACAGACACTGCTCAAAAATGGTATTAAATTTTATTACACATTGTTTATCTAACTTTGAAAAAATAATCATTCTTAAGTGTAGAAAAAACTTTACAAGTGTACATATGTCAGTTTATAAAATCTTTGTAATATTCCTTTGCTGCAACTTACCATAACTAGTTACATCGGGCTTATAGTTAGTCCCTGGGGACCAGTTAGCTCCTGCCATAAACCCAAAGTTTGTGCCTCCATGAAACATGTACAGGTTAACAGAAGCACCTGATGACAGAATCCACATCAGGGTTTCTGCATATTCTGAAATACCAACAGAAAATCTACAGACTGCTCAACAAACACTATGGAGATCTCACTAGATACGATTTATAAAAAGTGTTTAAATTTTTAACCAGATGTATTAAATTCTGTATAGTTGTGCAAGATGTAGAACAATCTGCATTTCTGGCATGTAAAAGTGTTTTAACAGCTGTTTTTCATACATGGATCAGTGTAAAACTATGTTAACAGCTGCAGACAATGATCACAATGTAAAACTGTGTCAACAGCTGTACTTCATTTATGGGTCACTATGTACAACTGTGTCTACAGGTGTCTTTCATACATGAGGCACACTGTAAACCTGTCAACAGCTGTTTTTTACATGGGTCAGAGTGTTAACAATACAAAAAAATGTTGAGTGGTCAAACAAATGATGCAAATTTTACAAAATCCACAATGTAAATTATACAAACTTGTGATATTTGCAAATGCTTGTGATAATTACAGATACATGTAATATTTGCAGATACTTGTGATATTTACAGATACTTGTGATATTTGCAGATACTTGTGATATTTGCAGATACTTAATTCAATACTTAAATATTAATAAAACACCACTTCAATGCATAACCTCTATCTACTACCAAACATTTATATAGTAAACAAAAACAAAGAGATATGGAAGGCAGTGTTCTTTCAGCGATTAAAAAGTCCATCTTCACCTGATGAATCTGTCAATTGTTATCAAACTTCCTGGGATCATGAAACTTCTATTTTCTGTACCTTCAGATCTTATTTTTCAAAGATTATGTCAATTAAAGAAATCTCTTTTGTACTTCTGAAGTCTTCATATAATAACCACAAACATAACACAACTAATGGATAAGGAAGCAGATCAAGATAAAATAAAGTCACAATCTTAATGAAATTAAAATCAGTCATGCCCTAATGAATTTTAATAGGAATAAAATTTATTGATTGGTATGAACCTCAAACCAAAGCCTTGTAAACCCTAAAATTGTATTCCATTTCTATTTAAACAGGTGTCCACATCATAATATACTGACATTATTCCATTTCTAACAGGTGTTCACAATATAACTTAGATACTGATATTATTCCATTTCAAACAGGTGTTCACATTGTAACTTAGATACTGACATTATTCCATTTCTAACTGGTGTTCACATTATAACTTAGATACTGACATTATTCCAACCAAGAATAGCGTATATTAAACATCTTACAGGGTCACGATTCCAAAATGTTTTACACTAAACTTTATCCAATATAGTTTTTGTAAAAGAAAACTTCATTTTGTTTGCTGTGTATCTAACAAAATTCAAAGCTGTAACTATATATATAAAATGCACATACATACATACATACATAGAATTCTGTCAGTACAAATTTTGAGTCAAAGTACAAACCTATACTCAAATTTTACAACCTTCAGACCTGCTAGATCACTGACCAAGTTAATTTCAGAATTCAAAAGATATTATGATGAATTGCTAATAATGATCTTATAGTCTTTTCATGTGTTAACAACCTACTTGGCATATATATATACATATATATATCAGGGCTCGAAATTAGCGGTAGTCCGCAAGCCCGAGGCTAGTAGATTTCCTGTCGGACTTGTAACTTTCATAATGTAAATAGTCCGATGGGCTAGTAAGTTTACGCCATTCCCTACTTAAAGATATGACTTCAATAGATGTGCTGTAGAATCAAAGCAGTGACCATTGTAAACACAGTCATAAAATATTAGCATGAGAAGATGAAGTCAATATCTGCATCAGAAAGGTGCATTTTTATAACAAGAAGCCATCCGATTTTGTGCATTTCGCTTAACAGCACCAATTATGGTCCTGTCATTAACAACGGAAGTTTGGTAATTGATCCTAATTAATCTGATAACGAATTAAATGAAAAATGATGTGGTATCACACTTTATTCACTCGACCACAGTAATAAACTACAAAGCTGTATACCACACAAAAGAACACGGCAAAAACTATTTAAAGAAATTAAAGTTTGCATGTTTGTTTGATTAAGGTTTTTTTATTTTTATTTTTTTTGCTCGCTAGCCAAACGCTCCAACAGTCACAAATGGGAAACTACATATTTTACATTTGCATCGAAATAAATATAAGTATTTGATTAATTTATTATGATTACTTTATTGACACATCCTTTCCATACAACTACTTTTCCTATGATGATAAGAATAGATTTTATATTTATTTTCCCTTTTCAAGAATGAATAAATAATTGAATACACGTGGAGATATGCAAGCAGAATGCCGTACATTTGTTGGGAATTAAAATCTCTGAGCATGGGCATCTAAGATTTGAAAATTTTCCGCCTTATTATTAATTTCAACAATACACTGAGGTCCGATTAATCAGGAACAATTACCAAACTTTCGCTATTAATGATGAGACCATAATTGGAGCTGTTATATACAATGCGCCGAGTTAGATGGCTACGTTTGATGGGAACACACCTTTTCTAAGCTGAAACTAACATTATCTTCTGATGCTAATATTTTGTAACAGTGTTTACAATAGCCACTGTTTTAATCCTTCAGAACAACCGCTGAAGTCAAGTCTTTATCAGGGAGAGGCCATTTAATGGGGGGGGGCAAGGCACGTGTTTTGAAATGTGTTTCTTGCTCTGACTTTCATATTTAAAAGACACTGTGACATTCATTTTCTTACTTTAAATAATTCACATCAGCTATACTGTAACATCTCATATTTCAAAACGAGACACAATTCCCTCCTTATAAGACAGGCAAAATGTGTCGTATTATAGAACGTGTTCAGCGACCGGAAAGAAGCAAAAGTTGAATGAAAATGACATAAAAGAGAGGAATAATTCTTATGATAGGGAAAAGCGTAATCGAATGTTTTAGGAGACATACTCAAAAGACAGGCAATGGCTGAATTATGATGAAGAAAAGAATGTTATGCGGTGCAACTGGTGTATGGAATTCACAAAAACAAACAGAGAAAACATCCAGTTTTGTTGCTCGAACTTTAAAACTGAATCAGTAAATGTACATGAAAGCTGTGGGCAACAGAAAAAGAGTTCAAAGAGAAAAGCAGCTATGCAGATACCACCAAAAGAATCGACCGCTGGTAAGATCTTGGAAAGTTTAAATCGGAATATGTTTGAACACAGGTGCTCGATGCGAGCCTGATGTTCAGAAAAAAAAAACAATAATCTGAAGGAAAAAAGTCATACAGAGTGACAAAAATACCTCAGATTACCCCCATGACCCATTCTGACATAGGACCCTGTCTATCATACTATATAAGAGAGAAGGTCAGTAACTTCCAAACACTTTGTTCCACCCATGACCTTCGATTTCCTTATGCTATTTCCGTCTTTAAAGGCATATGACCATATTTTATAGCTTGTTTTACTCCAGATATATTTTTCTATTCATCAAGCCATATTGACTTTTCTGCGTTGCACCAAACTGAAGTTGCCCGTTCCGAAACGTGCGAATTTTGCCTGCAGGGATAACGTTGCACTCAGGTGACAACCGGTGAAAAGAGCTATGGCAAAGAGCCGAAGAGCCTTCACTGATTTTGTATGGATGTGTCAGCTGGATGAGATGAAAGGAGCTGATGTTGGACAGACTTACAGGACTGATAAACAGGTTGTTACATTTACTCACTACATGGCTGGAAGTGAAAGGCAGAAATTTGTTTTGGTGGAGCATTTCCGGCCAGTGCTTCTCAATGCAAGTGTGGATGCTGATGCAGTGAAATTGGAATGGGACATATTAAAGAGTTTAGTCTACAGCAAGTAGGTGTATATTCAAATATTTAAAAATAAATACAAGATACATCACTGATGCCAGATTTATTAAAAATTCTTTATTTAGCATAGTATCTTGATTACAAAGGGTAACCATTTTTAAAGAAAGCTTTTAAAAAGAATTTAATATAAACATTATTTAAGTACTGACATTACAGCTTTCTTTATGTAAATTTATTCAGATTAATATTTTCTTAATGTATTCTGTTATCTTGCAATTACAAAGACATCTATGCTTTCACTTGGCCCACAGTTGTAAAATGATGTGCTGCTATTCTGGCTTTGATGGACCTGACAATCCCAGCCCACTCTGCTGATGCTGAGAGGGGTTTCTCAGAGACGAAAATGGTGAAGAGTGACTGGAGATCATGTTTGTGACCTTGGGTTCTGTCCTATCTACTCTTTATAATGTTCCATACAAATTATATTCCAACATATGATCCATCACTAGCAATACATTAGTGGAATGTTTCAGGGAGACTGATAAGGAGACCAGAACAAACCCCATATGAACCCAGAGTGGAGGTGGAGGGCGAGAAAGGACACCTGGATCCCTTTCTGGAATTGGATCCAGATTATCTTGAGAAACAAGAAATGTGAATTGACTGATTGATGATTTGAAGTAGGATCTGATTTATACTTCTGTACTTCTGCGTTTCATATGATAATGCTATTTATGAATAATATTTTTGTTGTTAATCTCAATACAAGTGTGTGACATTGTTTTGTGGACAGGACTAGTAAAGATTTGGCAGGACTAGTAAATTTCTCATCATACTAGTCCTTCTGGCTACAAAGAAATTTGGGTTAAATTCGAGCCCTGTATATACACACACACACACACACAAACTTGACTATCTGTTAATGTAGGCGAGTCTAAAATGTTAAATACAGTTATGATTAAATCAGTTTCATCATGTAGTTACCTTTCACGGAAGAGACAGAGTGCCTATTTCCCCAGTGATCAAACCATCCCGTCCAAAATTCCATCACCAAAATGGGAAACTCTGAGCTAATCTTACGTAGCTGGGTCACTGCTTGCTGCCCCTTTATGAGCTCCTTGAAATTCAGACTGGGCATGGATTCTAATCCAGACACATATATAAAAATTCCAGTTCAATCCGATGAAAATAATATAACATGAAAGTGATATACAATTTGTAAACAGACAAACACTGGTCACAGAATTTCAGGTACATTTAATTTTATTTGAATTTTTCCCTAACATAAGTTCCATCCATCCACTAACTTTGGTCATAGTACATTGACTTCCTAATATAAGTTCCGTCCATCCACTAACTTTGGTCATAGTACATTGACTCCCTAACATAAGTTCCGTCCATCCACCAACTTTGGTCATAGTACATTGACTCCCTAACATAAGTTCCGTCCATCCACTAACTTTGGTCATAGTACATTGACTCCCTGACATACGTTCCGTCCATCCACTAACTTTGGTCATAGTACATTGACTTCCTAACATAAGTTCCGTCCATCCACTAACTTTGGTCATAGTACATTGACTCCCTAACATAAGTTCCCTCCAACCACTAACTTTGGTCATAGTACATTGACTTCCTAACATAAGTTCCGTCCATCCACTAACTTTGGTCATAGTACATTGACTTCCTAACATAAGTTCCGTCCATCCACTAACTTTGGTCATAGCACATTGACTTCCTAATATAAGTGCCAGCCATCCACTAACTTTGGTCGTAGTACTTGGTGTAGAGCAAAAGTTAATAACGAGAAACCAATTTCTATTTCAACCAAAGCGATTTCTTATCTTGAACCACAAATTTAATATACATCTTTTCTTGCCAAAAGTGCAAGTCATCCAAAAACTTTGGTGCAGTTACATGGTGAAAAACTGAAATGCTGGTGCAGAAACCACCATTTCTTCATTCAGTTGGTGACCTTGAACTCTGATCTTTTGATCCACCATCAATGGGCATTTTCCTTACCTCTACTCAAGTTATCAACAAAGTCTGATCTAGGCATGTGATGTAGAACTAACCCTATTGGGTGGAAACCATTATTTTCTTTCAGCCACTGATACCTTAACCATTCTGCTTTTTGACAATGAAATTGATAGGCTTACCCCAGGTGAAGGTTATCCACCAACATTTGTCCAGGTCTGTGATATAAAACTAATTTCATTGTGCAGAAACCATTTTCCTTCCTTTGGTCACAGTAACCTTGACCTTTGACCTTTTCATCTAAATTTAATATGCTTCTTTTCTACTCCAAATGCAAGCTATTCACACAGTTTGGTCCTGAGATATTATATAGAACTACTATTATTGTGCACAAACAATGTTTCTTTTTTAAGTCTCATTGAGCTTTTGGCTATTTGCCCTGAAAAAATATATTACAAGTGCAAGCTATCCACAAAGGTGATGCTACATGTTGTTGAACAAAATTACTCATGCAGAAAAGGAAATGCTAGTGGGCCTATATAGGGTCATAGAAAAAAAAAATGCCAAAATGGCAGATATATAAAAACAAGACATGTAAAAATTGTCTGCAGATTTGTGTCACATATGCAATATTCTGGTAGCTACATTTCCAATTCTATTTACACATTTTTATTTCAATATCTTGATTTTAGAATAGATATTTTAAGAACCCTGTTTGGAAAAAAACAAAAGAATTGGTTCACTCTTTGTTAATTTTCTAAAATGCACCTACTGAACAGTTTCTAATTACTAAATCCTAGAAATTCATCTTCTCAATGAGGTTCAACATACTATCAGTGACTGAATGTTTTGTCATTAAAAAAATTAACTTTTTAGGGATTTTATTCATTTTTAAAAGACCTAAGGGTTCAAACATTAAAAACTAACAAGTAAAACACTTCTTGAAAACAAAAACAACCTGAGTGGCTTCTACATGATACAAAGATAGTACAATCATTAATGTTAGATCAGAATCATTATCACTTAAGACCAGCTTATTAACATAATACAACTTCCATTTAGGAGCAGTAGCTGCAGCCAGATTTTTATGCTGAGTACCATGGCAACCATATACAATGCCATATCTGCACCATTTACATTAGTAAATCTCAGATCAGCACCATCATCATTTAGAACCAACTAGATATCCAAAAAAGTCTTTTGCTCAAAAACCCCATCTCAACATCACCATCCACCTACAAGAACTAGCTTTAACAAGATTTTCAAGATGACTGCCATGATGGAGATCAATCAGTGCCATTTTCATATATGACAAAAAGGTAGAACAAGATTTTCCGACTGGGAAGCATTGACAACTATACTGGAGGTCCAATTGGCACCATTTTCATTAGGTATCACAAGATGTCTTCTGGTGAAAATCCCATCTCTACAAGACGTTTCATTCAGAAGTACCAATAACAAGAATTTCAAGATGGCCGACCCAGCAGCCAAATTGGAAGTCAGATTAGCATCATTTTCATTCAGGAGCAACATCCTAAGTCTCTGAGTGAAAACCACATGCTGATTTAACCATCCATTAAGGAAGGGTAGTGATAACGAGATTTTAAAGCTGGTCACTGTGGTAGCAATATAAGATGAACTTTTAACTCCAAAAATATGCTTCTTCCTTGTCCCAAATGTAAACTATTTACATACTATTATGGCAGATAACCGTAAAGAGAACTAAGGAACAGAGAAACTATAATAACAGCACAATATTCTTCACCTTATGGCTGGTATTTACAAATCTGAACTTAATGCTTCAGGAATTTCTTCACTGAATGGACACAAGACCATTGTTTCAGTAATATCACATTTCCGGATAGAATATGCTGTCTCAATTTGACACTGCAAAAGGGGAACACAATTAGAAGATCCTATTTCTATCAGCATCATCTTTATTCTCCCCATCTCGTTATTTTTTTTCTCAGTTGAACATTGAAATGATCTTGTAGTACTATTAATCAGCTCTGTCATCGTCATGGTTACTATTATGTTACTGTTAAATTAAAACACCATCAAAATCAAGCTGGGCAGCATTGGAAAAATATAAAGATTAAAAAGATATCATAATAAATTGTCATAATTGAAAAAGAGAACTCAACGTATGTCAGAATTGGGAGAGCATGGCATGAACATCTGTTATGCAAAACAACCATGGTCACATGGCACAATATTTATAGTAACATCTTTCAATGAGTTTCTCATGTACAGCAATGGTGATTTCACGTTACTCTTACTGGAGATGTACTTTGTAACATACCAGTCAGTAGCCACTATGGATTCTATAAATACTTCATGCAAATACAAGTGCTATGTGAAAGATACATAAATTTCACATTGTGGAACAGTTTGTTTCTTAACAATTCATTGTAACATGGTAGCAGAGCCAAGGAGGCATTCCCACTTTGGTATACCACAAATGTGGGTTAGTGGATCACCATGATGGTGTACAATGGTAGTGACTATTACAACTGGTTTCATCCTTTCTTCCTTTGTCAACCCAATCCAGTGATGAACCTTGGGAAATCCCTTTACAGCATGTGCTGTACATATACTGATGAGAACTTGTCACACTACTGACAATTTGACAGTTATTCAACACCAATAATTTCTATACTACTAGCTGTTGATATTTCAAACAATTTTTTATTTACATTGTTTCTCTTTGCAAAATTTCACACAAAGATTGAAATATTTAAGCTAGTTCAATTCATTTTACACAACTTTCACAATGGAAATGAATAGAGTTTGAACAACTTACAACTATGTCTGAATTCATGTTCAATTTTTAAAGGTCCATACAAAGATTTCTCAGACATCCCTTATTGCAGAAGACCGATCAAATACTTTTGTTATTTAAATGTTGGGATTTTGTGTAAAAATACTATATGAGACTCACATCATTATTCTTGTACCTTTGCTTCAAAATCTTGCAAAAACATGGGACAGTCATGGAATATAGCTTTAAAAAGTCTGGGTAAAAGCTTATGTAAAGTATTTACCATTGTAAAATGTTGTATAAAGTAATTACCATTGTAAAATGGTACATTTGCAATACCCAGCCTGTCTCCACCTACCATCCGTACCCATCCATCTGATGTGAACAGAAGCTCTGTGATTCCATTCTTGATCAGCAACTGTAAAAAAAAGTTAAATTGATGAACTTCATTCAGAATCTCTAAGATATTAATTCAATACAGATGGTTATCACAGAACACTACATGTACATTTCTCACCTGGGAAATGTACTATTATGTTAGACGTAATGAGTTTCTAGTAACTTTCAAATGCACACATCTCAAATTTGTTTACAATTATTCATCAAAAATTAGTACCTAAATCTCACTATCAACTAGTGCTCAGCAAAAAAATTAATCTGAGTCAATGGGTTCATCATCTGAGAAATATAATAGTGAGTTCATCATTTGAGTATTATAATAGTGACTTCTCTTTTGGACAGAACAGGGACAAGTGAGAGCTCAACAGGGAGCAGTGGAAGCAAAGCATGAAATGCAATATATATATAGATATAGATATAGATATATATATATATATATATATATATATAGATATATAAAGTGTGGGTTCTCTTATTTGAATTATGCCCTTTATTTCCCAGTATTCATATTTGTGTTTAACAATGGATTTAAGCAATACTTTATTATCAAGTAGAAATTTTTTTTAATCATTTTGGCTGAATGACTTTAAAAGAAAATAACAGAAACTACATTGTACCAGATTTTAACTGAGGAACCAGATTACATTATTGCAATTGCAAGTTAGTAAAAATGTTTAATAAACTACCTTGAATCAGTTTTTTTTTTTACTTTCAAAAGTTCACAATAATGGCACTTGAAAGATTTTTAAACACGTCTGAAACAACCACTGTACCATGTACATGAGGGCAAATACACGTCTTCAGATCATACTGTTTGTCCTAATTTCTTTGTTTTGGATAAAACATTACCGTAACTATTCATACATAACACATTAAAATGCATAAAATTACAGACGCGGCTCCTTAATTGTCGGTATATGAACTAAACCCTTCTCTCCAACCAAATCAACACAGACATGAATGCATGTTTTTAGAAGGAGGGGTCTTCATAATGTAACCACTCACTTTATATAGCATCATTACAACAGTCCATTGATAGGATTGTAAATTTATGGTTTTATTATTTGTCTACATACATGTAGTAATTCTAAGCACTGGCTAAACAGTACTTGCTTCGCTGCTGTTTCCTTAGTATCACAAATACAAGTCTGGAAACAACTTTGACCTTACAGTGCTTCTCGCGAATTCCACAACACAGCATTGTCCCATAGGTTTCTGACCTACAAAATTGCATTCTAAAGGTAAATCTTCAATAATACCAACACTTTCTACAAATTGTATATTTTTCTGAATATATTTTCCCAATAATTTACGAAAACAGAATCTAATAAACTGGTACTTCACAGAACAGCAATGTCCACCATTATTTCCCATTTACTGGTTCACTTACAGTACAGTTTAAAACTAATTTTATGACGAAATAGTGTGCAAGAGGCAGTTAAAATATCCAGATCACTGATTCTGTTCTTAAAACACAAATTGTTATTTACATACTATTGCTAAGGTTTCAAAACACAAGCTTCTATGTTTTTATCATCAAAGGATAACATGCCGAAATCGGGTAGTAATAGTTGCTAACTTACTCAGAAATGGGTTAATGGTCAATCAGCCATCAAAACACATGCCTGTGAATGAGCAAGAGTTTGTTTAATGGTGTAATTGATATCAACATTAGCTACTGATGGCTTGATGAACACATTTCGTTACAACACAACACTAGAACTAACCTGGCTAAGGTGAGGGGGCATATAAAAAACTAGTCAGTCAATGTACCTGTAAAAAACCACAGGGTGAAGTCATTTTTGCTTTCCTAACGAAGAAGGTGACGTTTACATTTTTTAGGCAACTTAGTCGCCCACTTCGCCTGGTAGTGTGACCCTGGAGAACTATAATACGGTGGGTTCCTCACCTGACTGCTATAATACAAACAGTAGGTTCCTCACCTGACTGCTATAATACAGACAGCAGGTTCCTCACCTGACTGCTATAATACAGACAGTGGGTTCCTCACCTGACTGCTATAATACAGACAGTAGGTTCCTCACCTGACTGCTATAATACAGACAGTAGGTTCCTCACCTGACTGCTATAATACAGACAGTGGGTTCCTCACCTGAGTGCTATAATACGGACAGTAGGTTCCTCACCTGAGTACTATAATACGGACAGTAGGTTCCTCACCTGAGTGCTATAATACAGACAGTGGGTTCCTCACCTGACTGCTATAATACAGACAGTGGGTTCCTCACCTGAGTGCTATAATACGGACAGTAGGTTCCTCACCTGAGTGCTATAATACGGACAGTAGGTTCCTCACCTGACTGCTATAATACAGACAGTAGGTTCCTCACCTGACTGCTATAATACAGAGAGTAGGTTCCTCACCTGACTGCTATAATACAGACAGTAGGTTCCTCACCTGACTGCTATAATACAGACAGTAGGTTCCTCACCTGTAGGTTCCTCACCTGACTGCTATAATACAGACAGTAGGTTCCTCACCTGAGTGCTATAATACAGACAGTAGGTTTGTTATGTATATCTGTCTTTTATGTAGCTCTTGGTACATGACTGTATCTATATTATGTGTAATTTTTGTCCATGACTATAAATTGTAATGATCATCTGTAATTAAGATACTGGATAGCAATTCTGTACACGGGTACTGATTCTATTTTTAGATATTAAGAGTGCCAGTATATTGCATAGGATCTATCAATAGAGTTTGTGTAAAGACAAAAGGCTGACCACTTGTCCTGTTTAAAGACCACTAACTGGCCATATGCCCTGTTTGAAGACCATATGCTGGCCACATGCCTGGTTTAAAGACAACAGGCTGGTCACATGCCCTGTCTAAAGACCACTGAATAGCCATATGCCTGGTTTAAAGACCACTAACTGGCCATATGCCCTGTTTGAAGACCATATGCTGGCCACAAGCCTGGTTTAAAGACAACAGGCTGGTCACATGCCCTGTCTAAAGACCACTGAATAGCCATATGCCTGGTTTAAAGACCACTAACTGACCAATAGGCCCTGTTTAAAGACCACTGGATGGCTATATGCTTAGTTTAAAGACCACTGGCAAGCCATATGCCATTAGAAGACTATATGCTGGTTGCATGCCTGATTTAAAAATAACAAGCTGGTCACATGCCCAGTCTGAAGACCACTGGATGGCCACATTCCTGGCTTCAAGACCACTGATTGGCCACATGTCCTGTTTAATTAATGACTATTGGCTGGCCACTGGCCCTGTATAAAGATTACTGGTTGGATACAGGCCATACTTATGGACCATTAACTGGTCACATGCCCTGTTTACAGACTACTGGCTGGCCACATGCTCTGTTTAAAGACAAATGTCTGGTCACTTGTTCTGTTTGAAGAGAACAGGCTGGCCATATGTCCTGTTTAAAGACCACAGCCTGGTCACATGCCATGTTTATAGACTGGCCACATGCCTAGTTTAAAATCCACAGGTTGACCATATGCCTAGTTTAAAGACCACATGCTGGCCATATGTCCTGTTTAAGACCAAAGGCTGACCACATGGCCTGTTTCAAGATTACAGGCTGACCACATGGCCTGTTTAAAGACCACTGGTTGACCACATGGGCTGTTTAAAGACCATTCTGCTGACTGCATTTCATTTTCATTTCAATGTTAACATTACCTGTTTTAGGGTCTAAATATACATACATGCTTTTACATGCACAGGGTCTAAAGATACATACATGCTTTTACAGGTGCAAGGTCTAAGCATACATACATGCTTTTACATGTACAGGGTCTAAACATACATACATGCTTTCACATATGTGGGGTCTAAACATACAAGTTTTTATATGTGCAAGGTCTAAACATACATACATGCTTTTACATGTGCATGGTCTAAACATACATACATGCTTTCACATATGTGGGGTCTAAACATACATGTTTTTATATGTGCAAGGTCTAAACATACATACATGCTTTTACATGTGCAAGGTCTAAGCATACATACATGCTTTTACATGTGCAAGGTCTAAGCATACATACATGCTTTTACAGGTGCAAGGTCTAAGCATACATACATGCTTTTACAGGTGCAAGGTCTAAACATACATACATGCTTTTACATGTGCAAGGTCTAAACATACATACATGCTTTCACATATGTGGGATCTAAACATGCATGTTTTTATATGTGCAAGGTCTAAACATACATACATGCTTTTACATGTGCAAGGTCTAGACATACATACATGCTTTTACATGTGCAAGGTCTAAGCATACATACATGTTTTTACATGTGCAAGGTCTAAGCATACATACATGCTTTTACATGTGCAAGGTCTATGCATACATACTTTTACAGGTGCAAGGTCTAAACATACATACATACTTTTACAGGTGCAAGGTCTAAACATACATACATACTTTTACAGGTGCAAGGTCTAAGCATACATACATGCTTTTACAGGTGCAAGGTCTAAACATACATACATGCTTTTACATGTGCAAGGTCTAAGCATACATACATGCTTTTACATGTGCAAGGTCTAAACATACATACATGCTTTTACAGGTGCAAGGTCTAAGCATACATACATACTTTTACAGGTGCAAGGTCTAAACATACATACATACTTTTACAGGTGCAAGGTCTAAGCATACATACATGCTTTTACATGTGCAAGGTCTAAACATACATACATGCTTTTACATGAGCAAGGTCTAAACATACATACATGCTTTTACAGGTGCAAGGTCTAAACATACATACATGCTTTTACATGTGCATGGTCTAAGCATACATACATGCTTTTACATGAGCAAGGTCTAAACATACGTACATACTTTTACATGTGCAAGGTCTAAACATACATGCATACTTTTACAGGTGCAAGGTCTAAACATACATGTATGCTTTTACATGTGCGGGGTCTAGACATACATATATGCTTTTATATTTGTGGTGTCTAAACATACATACATGCTTTTACATGTGCAGGGTCAAAAATATACATACATGCTTTTATATCTGTGGGGTCAAAACATACATACATGATTTTACATGTGCGGGGTCTAAAAATACATACATGCTTTTACAGGTGCAAGGTCTAAGTATACATACATGCTTTTACATGTGCAGGGTCTAAATATACATACATGCTTTTACATGTGCAAGGTCAAAACATACATACATGCTTTTACATGTGCAAGGTCTAAACATACATACATGCTTTTACATGTGCAGGGTCTAAACATACATACATGCAAGGTCTAAACATACATACATGCTTTTACATCTGCAAGGTCTAAACATACATACATGCTTTTAGATGTCCAAGGTCTAAACATACATACATGCTTTTACATCTGCAAGGTCTAAACATACATACGTATATGCTTTTACATGTTCAAGGTCTAAATATACATACACCTCTCCCTCGATAACTCGCGCACATCAGGGTCCAAAAAGACAGACCGCACTATAAGTGAGGGCGCGAGTTTCCGAGGGACCTCCAAAAAACCCCGCTAGACATCCAGAAAACCACGGGGTTGGAAAGTGGGGGGGGGGGTGAACTGGGCTGTTTAATGGATGAATCCTCCTTTTTATAATCGAGTTGAGAAAAATCATCAATAATGCGCTTCTTCTGATGAAGTTGTTCGTTATTATCTATATATCACGATTATTTTCAAAATGTCCAACATCTGAAAGATCGATAACATGATTGCAACTGGTTTCAACAACCAAACACGGTACGCGAAAACATTTGTGTATTACGTCATGGCTTTTTGACTGTCTGGTTCCAGGAGTGTTGTATAATAATATTTCACGAAACTAGGAGTCTCCAATGCAGGGAACCAGACTAACTATTGATACACTGCCAAACAAGATTCCTTTTTATCAAAAACACATGACATTTATTTCATCAGGCAATCATCTATGTCGAAACTCAATTTTTGTATTTTTCAATTAGTAAAATATTCATGCCGTGATTTCGTTGCAAAAGTAATAGTGAAACTTCTTATCATGCTTGAGGATATCTCTACGTGCAAATTCAAGAATTCTCTGAAACTCGTTTTTCCCACAACGATCCATATCTGTGAAACAAAGCTCTTTATTTTACAAAGTACTCATTTCGCTTGGTTGCCTTGCTATCTTTAATCACATTTATGATTGAGTCGGTAATTTTTAAGGTAGTTTAATTAGATATGTACACAATAAAATGTATCACAGTGTTCGATTGATCAAATGAAATGAGTTACCCGATATATGACCGGTGCCACTGGTTCTTAAGCATGTAGGATTTGTATGCCTTTTGACTTTTTTTCAATTCCACCTGCTTTATTTGATTCAGAAGACGTAATTGCTGTGATAATAGAAAAGGAGGCCCTCTTTTTATTTAGTGCAACAATACAACATATGCTTCCGCTAGTCCGATATCAAAACATGGTGGGCACTTAATTAGGTTCTCAGAGAAACGCTCGCAGACATTGCTGATACAGTAGATTGACACATTTTACGTTTAATTACAAGAGGACACATTGCATTTATGATGATTACACTTAAAAGGAACTGAAAGACTGAACTAGAACAAAAATTTCAATTGATAAGAAACTTATTTAATTGGTATTTATTTATTAAAGTACTGCTTCCACTTGGCATAAGTGACATTTTCATTGATCAAAATGTCCTTGAATATTGTTAATTGCAGTTTACTAAGAATGTCGTTTGAAAAGAAAATGTAACAAATTATATGACTTCTTATTAAAAGTCATTATTTCATAATGTTGATTAAATTTCCAGGTCCTATCTACCGTTTTTGACGATAAAACTTACGATACATCAAGTTTGCATTACCAATTTTGATCGCGATTTTCTTCAAGTTCAACCAATAGGGATCAGTTTTCTGGTACTTTCTGGCTGAAAAATTGGGATCCACGCCTGACCCCACGTTATAAGCCGGTTCGCGAGTTATCAGGGCGCAAGTTATCAAGGGAGTGGTGTATATACTTTTACATGTGCAGGTGCTGATGCCGACACTGGGGGCAGTACAATAACTATCCTCTATTTCATGTAGGTCAACAATGTTGTTGTTGTTGTAGGGTTTAACTCCATTTTTCAGCACAAGATAGGCTATACACTGCAGCCAGTATAAATGGTGGAGGAAGAACCCGGGAAAACCCCGGAAAGAACCACCGACCCACAAGAAGCTAATGATAAGCTTTCTCACATACCCACATTGGCCGAACCCGAGACTCGAACCCACATAGACAGAGGTGAGATGGCAATGATCTGTAATGGTGAGTGCTTTATACCACTCAGGGCCCCATAGTTCAACAAAATATGTACAGTAGCATATGTCATTAGTCCTTACATTTGTGGATTAGGATGGAGGGGGCTTATTATTTCCTTAGAAACAAATCTTTGTTAGATAGATCTTTAAATTTCGGATTAGGATTATTATTTCCATGGAAAAATCTTTGTTAGATCTTTAAATTTTAAGTAAGGATTAAGAGGTCCTGTTATTTCCATTGAAAAGTCTTTCTTTGGTCTTTAAATTTGTGGATTAGGATGGATGGGTCAAGTTATTTCCATAGAGAATTGTTTATTACATAGATCTTTAAATTTGTGGTTTGCAGCAATCACAAAACTCCAAGTAAATTGTTACCCAAGAAAAATATTGAATTTACAGTGTGCTTGTTTCACTTCATGCATGTTTGTGGCTAGAATAAAAGGTTGTAGCTAGGCAAAATAAATTGTAGTTAAGATACAATGTTTTGATAAGGATAAAATGTTACAGAATGGATAAAATATTGTGTCAAAGAAAAAATGTCATGGCTAGAATAAAAATGTTATGGTTTGGATAACATCTTTTGGCTTGAATAAAATGTTATGGATTGGATAACATGTGGCTACAATAAAATATTATGGTTTGGATAACATATTTAGGATAAAATAAAATATTATGGTTTGGATAACATGTGACTAGAATAAAATGGTTTGGATAACATGTGGCTAGAATAAAAAGTTATGGTTTGGATAACATGTGGCTAGAATAAAATGTCATGGTTTGGATAACATGTAGTGGCTTGAATAAAATGTTTTGGTTTGGGTAACACACTGTGGCTAAAATAAAATGTCTAAAACAAAAAGAAGTTATGGTTGGGATAACATGTTGAGGCTACAATTAAAATGTTATGGTTTGGATAACATGTGGCTAGAATAAAATGTTATGGTTTGGATAACATGTAGTGGCTCGAACAAAATGTTATGGTTTGGGTAACACATTGTGGCTAGAATAAAATGTTATGGTTGGGATAACATGCTGTGGCTAGAATAAAATGTTACAGTTTGGATAACACATTTTGGCTAGAATAAAATATTATGGTTTGGATAACATGTGGCTAGAATAAAATGGTTTGGATAACATGTGGCTAGAATGAAATGTTATGGTTGATAACATGTTGTGGCTAGAGTAAATTGTGATGGTTTGGATAACATGTAGTGGCTTGAATAAAATGTTATGGTTTGGATAACATGTGGCTTGAATAAAATGTTATGGTTTGGATAAAATAATGACTTGAATAAAATGTTATGGTTTGGATAACATTATGACTTGAATAAAATGTTATGGTTTGGATAATATATTGTGGCTAGAGTAAAATGTGATGGTTTGGATAAAATTATGACTTGAATAAAATGTTATGGTTTGGATAACATGTTGTGGCTAGAGTAGAATGTGATGGTTTGGATAACGTGTTGTGGCTAGAGTAAAATGTGATGGTTTGCATAACATGTTGTGCTTGGGTAAACTGTTGTGACAGGTTGTTAGAATAAAATCTTGTGACTTGAAAAAAATGGAAAAAAGTTGTATCATAAATAACATGTAGCTAGAATAAAATGTTATGCCTTGGAAAAAATGTTGTAGCTAGGAAAAAATGATGTAGCTAGGATAAAATGTTTTGGCTAGGATAAAATATGTCAAGGGAAAAAAAGTTGTGGCTAGGATAAAATACTGTGGCTTGGAAAAAATGTTCCCACAAGAATAAAAAAGTTGCTGCTATGACAAAATCCTGCAGCTTGTGACTAGGATACAAAGTAGAGGCTAGGATAAAATGAAAGTCATTCCGAAAACATGAAATTAGATGTATGTCTGCTTCTATTTGATACAAAATCTCTACCCTAACAAGATAAACAAAAACAGGCAACAGATCAGAGCTAAAGGTAACTATTACATGACAATGAACAACTATGGTCTTGTTAAAGCACAAAATTATTCACAACTACAAGTAATGAAGATAAAGAGCAAAAGAGTAAACATTATATATTTGGACAGCTCAAAAGTGCCATATATGTGTCATGGACCATGGAATTTCCCTATTCTGAATTGATTCATAAATTGATGGGCACTAATTAAGATCCTCTCTTAATATCTACCTGTATCAAAATTAATCATTTTGTTACCTGCTTAATAAACCTCAGGTGTGCCACTTCTTTACTGAAGGAACCGAATTCATTCTCCACCTGAACTCCAATTATAGGACCTCCTTTTGAGTACTACAGAACAAAAGTACAAATATTACTCATTTAACAATTTGCACACTGTAAGGTTAAGTGTAAATTCAAAAATACTGCAAGTAATATTTTCTCATACTGCTACATTCTGACTATTTAACTTACTAAAAGAGATCTTTCTCAAATGAAAAATTATGTCACGTTCATGTGCCAACATCAGGGTGACAAAAACAACCTGGCCATTGGCTCACATGGAGACCAATTGTCAATGTTCTATTCAGTAAATGCAATCCACTAACATATGCATTATTATCAACAATCTGAAATGAAATAACTTTCAAAAACATCCATCTATTCATTTCCCTAGCTATTCAGACTATAAGAAGAATAGAGGGAAATGCCAAGTTTGGGTGCCATTTCCAACACCATCTTCCGTGGTACAATGTGCATTTTCTGCTGCATAACCTCTGCATTGTATGCATCTTTCAGGACTTATGAGGCAAAGGAAACCTTGATGATGAAGAGAGCCATGGTAATCTATCTCTTTGCACTACTGGGATGGTTGAAAGAGTGGCATCAGTTTCTGCAATGACAGAGGCTGGTGGCAAGAGACACTGAGCCAATATCAGTCATTCTATCATTGTACATTCCTCACTTGCTTGAGAAAACTGGGTCCTTGCTGAAAAGTAAGGTCTGGAGGAGTGTTTCCTGACCTGGTATGCATTTTGTGTTCCTTAATATTTATCTAGTCCCATTTGAGAATTAAGATGGGGCTCTGGGTTGCAAGGCATAAATGAGACTTGCCTTCTTCATGGCCTAGTTCCTCATCTCCTCTATGTGGCCATGGAAACTGGAAGACGAAAGCTGGGATCGAAGGCAGTCTTGTGGTAATCTCCTCTCTGTATCCATGGAATAGGAAATTAGAAGATAAAGGCTGGAATCTAAGGCTGTCTTGTGGCTATGGAACAGGAAGTCGGAAGACAAAGTCTGGGATCTAAGGCTGTCTTGTGATAATCTTTAATCAAATGTGGACTCAGACAGTGAAGCATCTCACTCTGGAGGCTGACAGAGGCAGCTATGGAATTTTAATGCGTGTATTGAGCTGCTGTGTCTAGAACACAATCCATGTGTGACACTAATTCTCAAGTCTGTCTTTCGAAGGAGGTTTAAGAAGGGGAAATCTAGGCTAATCTCAGCTTGTTCAATGATTGCCACTGAATCCAAATCAACCAATAGCTATGATGCTAAAAACTAGTTGTTCCATGCCTTAGAAGTGTTTCTATGCCATGCATTTGGAAAAAGACTTCAACATACCCACCCCTGCAATGTTTTTGTTCATGGCTCAAGCCTCTGTGCAAAAACCCAGCAACTGAGTCTTGTGAAAGACAGTAGTGAAGAGGGAGGAGATTTATGTATGTATTATCATTTCAACAACACATCAGCATAATAAAGACCATTTGGTGCCAGTTATAGTGTAGAGTGAAAGGAAAGCCTTCCATGATGAAAGGGAGGACAAAAATAGAAAAGAAAGCTGTTGAGCCAATAAACTAAGCTGGGAATCTCCCATGTTGTGAGCTGGTAATCTGCTACATTAGCCCTAAGAATTGTCATTAGTCTGAAATTGACACAATGTATCTGGGAAAGGAAAACCACAATAACTAGCAATATGCATTAGCCATACTGGAGCTGGGACTGGTGATTGAAAGCCCTGGTGCCAGTGAATATTCAATTCCTTTGTCCAGTAACAGATACTGTATGTAGGTCAATCAGTGCATAACAATGCGTATACATGGCAAAATCAGACTGTAAGTAGTGTGGCTAGGTGCTGACAGGGTCAACTTCATTCATCAGGGATTGGGTATGTCAGGAAGACTGATCACCATACCTTATACCAGCTACACTGGGTCTAATCTGCAATGATATTAGGATTGCGGTGGAAAAGGTTCAAAGCTGACTAACAAAAGATCCCAAGGTCCAGTACTGGCTGTCTTGAAAAATATCAGCATAGCTAGTATTGGTCTGATTGGGAATGATGGAATTTCCAAATTGTGGTTTGGTTTATTATATCAAATGTATTGATTGTGAGAATGACTTCATCAGAGAAAGAGAATGTTAGAAACAAGAATTAAGGAATACATCAGTAGAGAGTCATTTGTCATACACGAACATTGTAGCAATATGGGACATTACATCATTCCCAATTAGACCAAGGTGATCACATCAGAGGACAACATATGAGAAAAGAACGTGAAGAAGGTGATCAAAATATGACAACAGAGTCCAACATTAAACAGGGGCAAGGGGCTTGAATTAGCACCCATGTACACCAGTCCCCTCATATCATGTGATCATTATAGGTCACATGATCAACATTAGTCGCTGATGAAGGCAGTGTAATGCTGCCAAAACGTATGAATTCTTAATATAATTATGCTCTGAGTATGGGAAATTACTAATAATCATGAATTATTCAGAGCAAGGAAGCAACTTCTTCAGTTGTATTATGAGTCATGACCATACACATTGATGCTCCTTCCAACATCCAAGAGGCCTAGCCCTGCTTATAGGTATTGGACCAAAGGATTATTAATGTTCTACCAAACCCTATATACAGAGTAAAGGGACCAAAGCATTATTAATTCTCTACCAAACCCTGCATACAAAGTAAAGGGACCAAAGCATTATTTATGCTCTACCAAACGCTGAATACAGAGTAAAGGGACCAAAGCATTATTAATGCTCTTCCAAACCCTGTATATAAAGTAAAGGGACCAAAGCATTATTTATGCTCTACCAAACGCTGAATACAGAGTAAAGGGACCAAAGCATTATTAATTCTCTACCAAGCCCTGTATACAAAGTAAAGGGACCAAAGCATTATTTATGCTCTACCAAATGCTGAATACAGAGTAAAGGGACCAAAGCATTATTAATGCTCTACCAAACCCTGTATAAAGAGTAATTGGACCAAAGCATTATTAATGTTCTACCAAACCCTGTATACAGTGTAAAGGGACCAAAGCATTATTAATGTTCTACCAAACCCTGTATACTGAGTAAAGGGACCAAAGCATTATTAATGTTCTACCGAGCTCTATATACAGGACTACAGAGCAAATGGACTAATTCATTATTAATGCTGTACCAAACCCTGTCTACAGGTATACAGGAAACTGGGCTTAATGAACTTTTAATTCTTAAGTCTGAAAAATATCAAAAGATGTCTCAAATTATTCATAAATTAATTTACAATCAATAAAATGTTTAGAAACTCCTTTATTTCACTTACCTGTTGATCTGCTACAAAAGGAAGAAGTTTATTAAAGAATCTCTCAACAGCTTTCATATAACCAGGGTAATTACTTCTGACCTTCATATGTGGGTCCTTCAACAGCCAACTGAAAGGAAATTATCACACATATAATTACAGTAATTACTTCTGACCTTTATATAGGGTCCATCAATAGCCAACTAAAAAGAAAGTACCTTACATATAATTACAGCAATTACTTCTGACCTTCATACAGGGTCCTTAAACGGCAACTGAAAGGAAAGTGACTTATATATAATTATGGTAATTACTTCTGACCTTAATAAAGGGTTCTCCAACAGCGAGCTGAAAGGAAAGCACCATACTGTATTTTCTGAATTTTGTCATACATTCTAATATTTTACACACCAGTGATCCATGAGTCCTCCTTCATATCCAGCACACCTTTTATTTAGCTAGAAAAATTAAAACAAAAACTTTTTAACTCTGATCTAAATAAAAAAATCTTTAAAACTGACCTAAATCTTAAAACATTAATACTTACATGACTATAAAAACTGTAACACTAAAATAAACCTAAAGACTTTAAAACTAACCTAAATCTAAAGGCATTAACACTGACCTAAATCTAAATGCATTAACACTGACCTAAATCTAAAGGCATTAACACTGACCTAAATTTAAAGACTTTAACACTGACATAAATCTAAAGACTTTAACACTGACCTAAATCTAAAGGCATTAACACTGACCTAAATCTAAAGGCATTAACACTGACCTAAATCTAAAGGCATTAACACTGACCTAAATCTAAAGACTTTAACACAGATCTAAATCTAAATGCATTAACACTGACCTAAATCTAAAGACTTTAACACTGACCTAAATCTAAAGGCATTAACACTGACCTAAATCTAAAGGCATTAACACTGACCTAAATCTAAAGACTTTAACACTGACCTAAATCTAAAGGCATTAACACTGACCTAAATCTAAAGGCATTAACACTGACCTAAATCTAAAGGCATTAACACTGACCTAAATCTAAAGACTTTAACACTGACCTAAATCTAAAGGCATTAACACTGACCTAAATCTAAAGGCATTAACACTGACCTAAATCTAAAGACTTTAACACTGACCTAAATCTAAAGGCATTAACACTGACCTAAATCTAAATGCATTAACACTGACCTAAATCTAAAGGCATTAACAATGACCTAAATCCAAAGACTTTAACACTGACCTAAATCTAATACATTAATACTAACCTAAATCTAAAACTTTTAACACTGACCTAACAACTTCAACACTGACCTCAAGTTAAAAAAAACTTTAACTGCTACCATATCTCAATCTAGAACATTGTATGGATGTACAAGCGCATGCACCAATATGCACATCGACGCCTAAAGTAATCAATATGTCCAGATTGCACGAAGATGAGTTCAACAAAAATCTCTATTACTCAAGCCCTCTAACGTCTAATTTTTTTCTTAATTGATTAAATAAACTACATTCACTGAAGATTAAAAACTTATCAAGCAATGTCTCTCCTGGAGGTGAGAACTAGGTCAAAAACTAGCTGTCTTTCCTACAGGTGAGAATTAGGTGAAACATTTATCAAGCTATGTCTCTCCTGGAGGTGGGTACTTATCAAGCTATATCTCTCTTAGAGGTGGGTACTTATCAAGCTATATCTCTCCTAGAGGTAGGTACTTATCAAGCTATGCCTCTCTTAGAGGTGGGTATTAAGTTAAAAAAAACTAGCCACGTCTCTCTTTGAGGTGAGAAATAGGTAAAAACTTGTCAAGTTATGTCTCTCCTAGAGGTGGGTATTAGGTAAAACAAAACTTGCCATGTCTCTCCTACAGCTGAGAACTAGGTAAAAACAAAAGACTTATCAAGCTATGTCTCTCATACAGGTGGGTACTAGGTTAAAAAAACAAACTTGCCTTGCACATATAATTTCACCTTGTTCTACAATTAAAGTGAAATATCAATTCACCTAAATATTCTTACAATCAATTAAAGTGAAATATCAAGTCACCTAAATATTCTTACAATCAAATGTTCCGAATAATTCCTAGTAAGGATTTATACAAGCCTTAGTGTATTTAAATGGCATGTACTTCTGGCAAGGCTGGTACTTAGTGTATTTAAATGGCATGTACTTCTGGCAAGGCTGGTACTTAGTGTATTTAAAAGGCATGTACTTCTGGCAAGGCTGGTACTTAGTGTATTTAAATGGCATGTACTTCTGGCAAGGCTGGTACTTAGTATATTTAAATGGCATGTACTTCTGGCAAGGCTGGTACTTAGTGTATTTAAATGGCATGTACTTCTGGCAAGGCTGGTACTTAGTGTATTTAAATGGCATGTACTTCTGGCAAGGCTGGTACTTAGTGTATTTAAATGGCATGTACTTCTGGCAAGGCTGGTACTTAGTGTATTTAAATGGCATGTACTTCTGGCAACGCTGGTACTTAGTGTATTTAAATGGCATGTACTTCTGGCATGGCTGGTACTTAGTGTATTTAAATGGCATGTACTTCTGGCAAGGCTGGTACTTAGTGTATTTAAGTGGCATGTGGTTGTGACATGGCTGGTACTTAGTGTATTTAAATGGCATGTACTTCTGGCAAGGCTGGTACTTAGTGTATTTAAATGGCATGTACTTCTGGCAAGGCTGGTACTTAGTGTATTTAAGTGGCATGTACTTCTGGCAAGGCTGGTACTTAGTGTATTTAAATGGCATGTACTTCTGGCAAGGCTGGTACTTACTGTATTTAAGTGGCATGTACTTCTGGCAAGGCTGGTACTTAGTGTATTTAAGTGGCATGTACTTCTGGCAAGGCTGGTACTTAGTGTATTTAAATGGCATGTACTTCTGGCAAGGCTGGTACTTAGTGTATTTAAGTGGCATGTGGTTGTGACATGGCTGGTACTTAGTGTATTTAAGTGGCATGCGGTTGTAGTATGGCTGGTACCTAGTGTATTTAAGTGGCATGTGGTTGTGACATGGCTGGTACTTAATGTATTTAAGTGGCATGTACTTCTGGCATGGCTGGTACTTAGTGTATTTCAGTGGCATGTGGTTGTGACATGGCTGGTAATTATTGTATTAAGTGGCATGTATTCTGGCTTGGCTGGTAGAATATACACAGTGTCCCAGTTATGTTCTGCCACACTGAAATACTATGACTAAGGCTCTTCAATGAGTCAGTTAAACTTAAGTTAATATTATTTTAACCAATAAGTCAGTTAAACTGAAGATAATATTATTTTAACCATTGAGCCAGTTAAACTGAAGTTAGTATTATTTCGGCCAATGAGTCAGTTAAACTGAAGTTAATATTATTTTGGCCAATGAGTCAGTTAAACTGAAGTTAATATTATTTGGCCAATGAGTCAGTTAAAATGAAGTTAATATTATTTTGGCCAACGAGTCAGTTAAACTTAAGTTAATATTATTTTGGCCATTGTATCAGTTAAAGTTAAGTTAATATTATTTTGGCCATTGTATCAGTTAAACTGAAGTTAATATTATTTTGGCCATTGACTCAGTTAAACTTAAGTTCATATTATTTTGGCCACTGAGTCAGTTAAACTTAAGTTCATATTATTTTGGCCACTGAGTCAGTTAAACTGAAGATAATATTATTTTGGCCAATGAGTTAGTTAAACTGAAGTTAATATTATTTTGGCCAATGAGTCAGTTAAATTTAATATTACCTTAGCAATTTCTATTGTTTATTGTAAGTAAAATTAGATTAAGTTCTAAAGCATTACTTACTTACAGAACAGGCCTCATATACAATGTGATGTTATGATGTGTCTGATGTTATGTTTGTCAAATGACATTGACATAAAAGTGACAAATGAAACCCAATTACTTTCAGGATCAACTTAAATGCCAATTGGTAAGTGTTATGTTTATCTGATGTTTTCTCCTGTCCACATTTTTAAAATTTACATATACACAGTAAATGTGGGTCAAAATCTCGCTGGCTTTGAGGGGTTTAAAAGTGAAGACAATGATGATTACCGTATATACTCGCATATAAGCCCATTCGCGTATAAGCCGACCCCCCAACTTGACTAGGTAGAAATAGGAAAAATTGCATGACCCGTGCATAAGCCGACCCATAAGTTCATGACTACATCACAAAATGCACAAAGTGAGTTCTAAATACCAGTACATTTATTTAGGCAAATCACATTACTAAAATAAATATTGTCTTCAAACTTAACGAAAATGAAAGTAAGAAATCTAGTTTATATGTCGAAATAAAAACAATTTATCTTCAATGTTAAATAATAATTGAAATAATAATGTCCACATACTAAAATCCTGAATTATAAAAGTTTTATCACATTCAGAATCCTTCAAAATCTGGTTCGGTATCGGAATTGCCAAACAGTTCATAAAACTCGGCTTCTGTTATGGGCATGCTGTCATCGTATATGTCATCATTGTCATCCAATAGTGTGTCATTCTGCTTCTCGTTCACACAAAATTCGCGTGCTGCAGCACAGTTGTTATTTGCTTTTGCATATTCAAATACTTTAAGTTTGAATGCTGCATCATAAGCAGAACACTTTCTTTTACTTCCAACACTACTCATTTTATCTGATTGAATATAAACTTCAGGAAAGATTAAACTGAAATGATTTTTTATTGTGGTAGTATCCTATTTATACCTTATCCTGTAATTTTTCCCATGGGTGGTTGGTTATCAATTTGTGTTGGATAATTATTGATCATTGTTTTTGTTTTTTTTATTGGTTTTTTTAAACTGCCGGTAACGTGATTCAGTTGACCAAAATATGATTGGTTTTCAGCGTGGACATTGTTCAAGTATTGTGACAGTTATAACTTTGAGCAGAAACCATGTCCACTACCTTATCTCATTAAACAATACATCTGAGAGTAGGTATATATTAGTAAATTCAGAGGCATTGTGCTACAAAATCCTTGAGGCATTTACCACAGATTAAGTGTACCGGTAGTTATTGTACAACACATACAAGAAACAAACCACTTTGCTATACAAACAACTAAATAACAGTAGAAGATAAACTGTGGCTGCCTTTTACTTCTAAAACACCTGTCAAAGAAATCCCTCAAATTATATTTTTAACAATTAATCATGCTGACTCGTATATGCTACTTGCCTGTTATTTACCCTTCCTAGGCGTGTGTGCAACAAACCCCTATGGAGCCTCTCGCTATGGTTGCTATAAGACTATCGTACATGTACATGACTCTCCACACCAAAATGGTTGTGTCATAAATACCTTCAGTATCGTAATTCTTAAATCTTTTTATTTACCATAGTTTCTTTTCATATTAACACTGAAATAAGCTAGTGTGCATTTGTACAGTACTGCAGAGTTTAATGATTACTGATTAGTTGAGGGTTAAATACTTCATTGGGAGATTACTAATATGGCGGTTCTTTTGGAAAATACACGTACCACCGTGGCTCAAATAACATGTATGGCTGCATTTTCTGGTGGGTGGACATCTGTCAAATAGATGTCAAATATGGTAATACATGTTTTTCATTCCTTATCCTACCAGTAAAGTTAGAAAAAATACTTATTTCACTTCAAGACAGCACATATCACATGAGCCATGTGGCATCATTAGGCATGTGATCTCATCTTCGGTGATCGACAGTAACAATAAATACTGGTAATCGAGAAGAAAAGCTCTAAAATTTTCAGACTTTGACCTTGGCCCACAGATGAGCCGACCCCCCTTCTTCAAGGCTTTATTTTTTTTCCTAAATTCTTTGGCTTATACGCGAGTATATATGGTAATTTAATGTTGGGAATGGTGCAGAAATCAAGCAGCGTGATAAACAGCAAAAAGTTTGCATAAAGTCATGCCATATTTTACACATACAACTGTTTCCAGTCTGCAAGAATGCACGTGCTAGTATCAAAGTTATTGCCTTTGACCATAATTAGTAGGCATGAATTAGTAGGCATTAGCAAAGTATGATTATAAAGTCTATAACCTGTCATTTTTATTGTCCAGATATCAGGAAATCTGTAGCCTTTAAGACCAAGTGGCATATAAACTGCCCAAGAAAACCCTGCAACTCCAGAGTGGTCCAAGCCCAGTGAAGGCCAAAAATTCCCATCAAACATGCAAAATTTTAATGGGAAGGGGACCCATAATTCAGTTTTAATGGGAATTCATCAATTTCTTATTACACAACTGATCAGACCACTTTTATTTTTGAGGTATGATGAAGACTATGATTTGTCAGACCACTTAAAATTTCTTGCTAAAAATTAGACTACTTTTTTCTTAAAGATATGAGGAAGTCTGTGGCCTGTCAGACCGCTTACAATTTATACCTTGTCCAACCACTTTTATTCTCAATGTATGAGGAAGATTGTGACCTGCCAGATTGCTTTTATTTTCAACCAACTGATAGGGACAAATATTTTGCTAAATACAAATATTACAAAAGAACTGTAGAAGGTAATTACCAAGTACATTGTCTAGGATATATGGAAGATAACTGCAAATGATTTGTGGAAGATAATTACAAAGTACAGAGATGTACAGATATAAAAGAAAAATACCCAGACATCATGTCAAATACGTAAAATGCTAATTCACAGTACTAGTGATCAGTTATCTTTTGCGAGAGGATTTTCTACAAAACAAATAAAAGTCAAATCTACAACCAATGACAATCCGAGTCTAATTGATTAAATATATATTTAGGAGGATGAGTCATCATGTCTGACTTTGATAAGGCACTATACATATGAATATTGTTCTAAAATTCAAGAACAATTAAAATCTGTGATTTCTTGATACTTTTATTTGGAGTCAATTATAGAACTGTGATAGAATTGTATTGGGCTCAATCTTATCTACACTGATTCCCTGTGTATGTTCAATTAAAGAAATGTGTTGAGTTCAAACTTGTCTACACTGAGTCCCTGTGTATGTTCAACTATTGAACAGTGTTGAGTTTAAACTTGTCTGCCTGAGTCTCTTTTTATGTTCAATTTTACAGAAAGCTTTTGTATTAAGTTCCATCACTGGAAAATACAAAATATCTGGGCCAGAATTCAACTGTTATACATGGTAATATCAAATATTATAGCCTGAACTCAAATGTAACACATGCACTGTAAATTTGTGTCAACTGCTTTTACTAATGAAATGGCCCATATGCAGTGTAGATTTGTCTCAACTGCTTTCACTAAGGAAATGGCCCATATGCAGTGTAGATTTGTGTCAACTGCTTTCGCTAAGGAAATGGCCCATATGCAGTGTAGATTTGTGTCAACTGCTTTCGCTAAGGAAATGGCCCATATGCAGTGTAGATTTGTCTCAACTGCTTTCACTAACGAAATGGCCCATATGCAGTGTAGATTTGTCTCAACTGCTTTCACTAACGAAATGGCCCATATGCAGTGTAGATTTGTCTCAACTGCTTTCACTAACGAAATGGCCCATATGCAGTGTAGATTTGTCTCAACTGCTTTCACTAACGAAATGGCCCATATGCAGTGTAGATTTGTCTCAACTGCTTTCACTAACGAAATGGCCCATATGCAGTCTAGATTTGTGTCAACTGCTTTCACTAACGAAATGGCCCATATGCAGTGTAGATTTGTCTCAACTGCTTTCACTAACGAAATGGCCCATATGCAGTCTAGATTTGTGTCAACTGCTTTCACTAATGAAATGGCCTATATGCATGTAGATCATACAGATCTGTTGTAAAATGTTTTCACTAAAATGCTTTGTTATAAGATATAATTTGAATGACAATCAAAAGCAAATCAGTTAAAGGCTGTTGCACATGTTAAATTTTGTAGCAATAAAACAAATTTTTTTATATTCATAGTTCATTTTCATTACAGTTCAATCTAATTTTTCTATAACATCATCCTTAAGCTGTCTAGTGTGACTGTTTATAACAGCACAACTAAACCACATATAATCCCCATGGTCCTTAAAATGTCTGCTTGTCTTTTTATCTATCCTTTATACAACCACACTCACAAATAATCCACATGGTCCATAAAATGTCTGTATGTCTTTTTATCTATCCTTTATACAACCACACCCACATATAATCCACATGGTCCTTAAATGTCTGCTTGTCTTTTTATCTATCCTTTATACAACCACACTCACAAATAATCCACATGGTCCATAAAATGTCTGTATGTCTTTTTATCTATCCTTTATACAACCACACCCACATATAATCCACATGGTCCTTAAATGTCTGCTTGTCTTTTTATCTATCCTTTATACAACCACACTCACAAATAATCCACATGGTCCATAAAATGTCTGTATGTCTTTTTATCTATCCTTTATACAACCACACCCACATATAATCCACATGGTCCTTAAATGTCTGCTTGTCTTTTTATCTATCCTTTATACAACCACACCCACATATAATCCACATGGTCCATAAAATGTCTGTATGTCTTTTTATCTATCCTTTATACAACCACACTCACAAATAATCCACATGGTCCATAAAATGTCTGTATGTCTTTTTGTCTATCCTTTATACAACCACACCCACAAATAATCCACATGGTCCATAAAATGTCTGTATGTCTTTTTGTCTATCCTTTATACAACCACACCCACAAATAATCCAAATGGTCCATAAAATGTCTGTGTCTTTTTGTCTATCCTTTATACAACCACACCCACAAATAATCCACATGGTCCATAAAACGTCTGTATGTCTTTTTGTCTATCCTTTATACAACCACACCCACACATAATCCACATGGTCCTTAAAATGTCTGTCTTTATGTCTATTCTTTATACAACCACACTCACAAATAATCCACATGGTCCATAAAATGTCTGCTTGTCTTTTTGTCTATCCTTTATACAACCACACCTACAAATAATCCACATGGTCCTTAAAATGTTTGCTTTTTTTTTTGTCTATCCTTTATACAACCACACCTACAAATAATCCACATGGTCCTTAAAATGTCTGCTTTTCTTTTTGTCTATCCTTTATACAACCACACTCACAAATAATCCACATGGTCCTTAAAATGTCTGTATGTCTTTTTATCTATCCTTTATACAACCTCACACACATATAATCCACATGGTCTATAAAATGTCTGTATGCCTTTTTGTCTATCCTTTATACAACCACACCCACAAACAATCCACATGGTCCATAAAATGTCTGTATGTCTTTTTGTCTATCCTTTAAACAACCACACCTACACATAATCCACAAGGTCCAGGACACTGTAAGAAATCTTCTGGAGAAAACCACATTTCAAAATGACTTTCCATTTAAAAGAGTCGCAACATTTTATAGATTGCCATCATAATGGCAGTACTGGAAATCAGACCATCACCATGTTAATTTAGGACCAACAAGACATTACAAGAAGTCTTCTGGTAAAAACCCCATGCTGATATGACTTTCTGTTTTGGAAAAGCAACAACAAAATTTTCAAGATGGCTGCCATTGTGGTCATATTGGATATCATATGCAACATTTCCATTTAGTCTATAAGTCAAAGCACAATCTTAATATGACCAGCCATCTGGGAAGTAACAACAATAAGACTTTCCAGATAACCATTGTGGTGGCCATATTGGAGGCCAGATTGGCACCATATTCATCAGAACCAACCAGACATCATAAGAAGACTTTCAGTGAAAAATCCGTGTTGACATTAACATTCATCCAGGAAAAGTAGTGATAAGATTTTCAAGATGGCGACTGTGGTGGCCATACTGTATATCTAAGTTGATTCAAGACCAACTAGACATGAAAATAAGTCTTTCAGGAAAATCCAGTTGCTAATATAACCATCCATTCCTCTGGAGTAAACCACTCCAGTGGCCACAGTGGTTAGAGCATACACCTCGGATGCGGGTGGTTGTGGGTTCGAACCCTGGCCAAGTCATACCAAAGATTTATAAAAATGGTACTAGCACAGCCTCGCTTCGCGTCAGCATTAAGAGGTTAGTGTTAGGACTGGTCGGCCTGGTGTCAGTATAATGTGATTGGGTGGGACATCATGCTACATGTCTGCAGCATTATGGCCCAGTGCTAGACATCACCTTAAACTGCCACACTACAGACATCATAGCGATATGAAAAGGACTGTTAAAGCTACATTAAAAATTTAAATCACACATGCACACATACTCTTGGCCATACTGAACATCAATAAAAACCATTTTAAAGAAGACCAACTGGACATCATAAAAGGTAAGTCAGCAAAAACTTAGTGTTGATATGAACATCCAATCAGGAGGAGTAGCAGTAACAAGATTTTTAAGATGGCTGCCATATTTGAGATCAGAGCAGCAGCATTTTCATTTTGAGCCAACTAGACATCATTATAAGCCTTCTGGCCATGTCAATATGAACTTCCATGACATCATGATAAGCCTTCTGGCCATGTCAATATGAACTTCCATGACATCATGATAAGCCTTCTGGCCATGTCAATATGAACTTCCATGACATCATGATAAGCCTTCTGGCCATGTCAATATGAACTTCCATGACATCATGATAAGCCTTCTGGCCATGTCAATATGAACTTCCATGACATCATGATAAGCCTTCTGGCCATGTCAATATGAACTTCCATGACATCATGATAAGCCTTCTGGCCATGTCAATATGAACTTCCATGACATCATGATAAGCCTTCTGGCCATGTCAATATGAACTTCCATGTCTGAAGGAGTAGCGATTAAATGATTTTAAAGCTGGCTGCCATGGTGGCCATACAGCAGGGCTTTCCTTATCAGCTGGGAGCTGGGTGATCTACCTAGCAACTTTTACTTTACAACCAGCTTCCTTAAAAAAAACCCATTCCCATTGAGGGAGGTCCCCCAAACCCACCACCTACTTTGGCAACTCACCCTCCAACTTTAAATCTAATGGAAGACCCTAATACTGGATTTCAAATTGTCACCATTTTCATTTAGAACCAACTAGAAATTATATGAAGTCTTCTGGTGAAATCCCAATATCAATCAGACTTTCCTTTGAGGAGGAGTAGTGATCATTCAGGACAAACTAGACATCGTAAAAAATATCATAGTGAAAACTCATGTCCATATGACCATCTACTGAAGAGTAGTGATAACATGATTTACAACATGGCTGCTGTGGCAGCCACTATGATCAGATGAGCTAAAATACAGATAAAACTTATTTTTCGTGAAGTAGTGTATCTCTTATAAATTTTTGTATTTTACCTGTCAATAAATGTATTATACTTGTGAATAAATTTGTATTTAAATTCAATACATTTCATTATGAACTTACGCTGGCAACCCTCCAAAATCCCACTCCGAGCAGATGTATGGTCCAGGTCTCAGGATGACCTTTAACCCTAGACTGTGGGCAAGGGTAATATACTTCCTGAAATATAACCAGAATGTAATATAAACATTTATCATTATGCAGAAAATACAATCATACTAAAGTGATCATCACCAATTTTTGACCCCTGTAAATTAAAGACACAACAATAAAAAAATATGATATTCTTTTCTTTAAATAAGAAGAGGCATTATAAAGAGTTGATAAATAACAGAATAAGTTTGTTTTCATTTTTCTTGAATTGTGTTCTTAAAAAATGCATCAGAACCTATCATCATTGTCCACCCCTAGAAACCAGATTTCACTGGGCAAAAGACACAGGTTTTGAACAGTCTTGGAGTGACAGCCATTACGACCACAATTAAAAGTATAGTTCATGCATCAGTAATTACTTAGATTAACCACTGTGACAACAGATGTGACCTCACAAGAAATATAGTTCTACTATTTGAAAATAAAAACACTCCATTTCAATGCCGATTTTATTTTGCAGTTTGTATTTTACTAAAATTTCCAATACCAAGGCAGAGATTGTGTCCAGGACTGGTCTCAAAGTTGGACAAATTTGTAGTACCATTTGTGTATGACAGACAATAATGGGATACACAAATTCTCATGACAATGAGGGAAATATAGCTCTACAGCCTGGTGTTCCAATACAGTTATTCTGTACAGCCCTGTATTCCAGTACACAGTTATTATACACAGTTATTATGTACAGTCCTGTATTCTATTTGCTAGGGGAAAGCAGAATGGCCACTGTTAAAAGGTAATCACTGTGTAAAGGTGACTGTTAGGACAGGTGTGACTGGACTTCATTATAAAACAGTCTCACTACAAGGCAGGATGCTCTATGGTTCCCATATACAGCATTATAATAAGGATCATAACATGTATTTCTTTATAAGGTAGTCGCATGCTAAGCAGGGTTCAGGAAAAAAAATTCCAAGCACTCATGCCTGGGACAAGTGAGCTGCAATTGTTACTTGTCCCTGTCCTCATTATGCTCAACACAGTACACTTCTCCACAATACTGCTTACACTTGTACTAAAGAACCACAGGTACCTCATGCAAGCTTGATGCTAAAATGGGGAAAAGCCATCAAAATGACAAGTTCCAATAGATGACTCCTTAGATAAATACATAATGAGACAAGGTCTGTAATTGCAAACATAGCCAATGATTTCTTAGTGGTAGTCATGTTTACAGTGAAACCTTTCAGTAACTGAGATGCCCTAAGTTTCCTTTTCGATGAGCTATAATACCTTTATGAGTTATAAATGCAGAGGTAACAGAAAATGTCAACATTTTACAATTTTCATCTGGTCAGATACTGCTTTGCTTGCTCCAGATCACCAGTATTTTCAAGACTGTTCAGCTTTAATAATGCACTGTCACACCAAAGTAAAGACACTGTCATGCCAAAGTAAAGACACCAGCAGATATTTATAAAAAGTTTGTAATTAAATTCCACCTGAAAAATGTCAGTCACTTGCATTTGAAAGAAGAACACCAATTATCTTAATTTTCAATTACTTTCATATTAAATGATCCAGTTTTTGTCAAACCTCCATTATTGTGAGTCATGCATTGGCACCATAAAAATGAAGATTGCTCGTTGGCCAAAAGAATTGGAACATTTCTAGGTCATTGCCCTAGTAGGCTTCAACCAATCAGTTGTTGTCTCAATGTTATCTGCTTTATATTAAGTAGATTGTAACATCATGCATTGTGTTAAAGTTGGTTGGCTGAGAACTTGACAAATTCATCTTGTCTGAAGTAACTACATGCTTATATTAAGATCGGCTGGCATCTTCCATTTGGCACGGCAATTTATCAACAAAGCTTCAGTCTTGAAAAAGTCGGTAACCTGCAGAAAACATAATTTTGTCTCACCAGATTAAAAATCAGAAACATATGTCATTTAACTTCTCAGACGTCTGACTCATTTAGATGTGTAATGCCTCATTAAAAGGGAGTCTTCCTCCACATCAAACTGATGCCTAATTACCGAAAAGCATCAATGTCCATGCATTAAAAAATCGAGGCCAAGTGTGAAACAACAATATGATATGTAATCACCCATATTATTATCAAGCTTGCATCAGGTACATGTATAACAACAAAGTGTAGTACTCAAGTTGTTGTACATAAACGATTTTTCTTTCTTCAGTCAGAATGGCCTTGACCTTTGACCCTTTCAGCCCAAGAACTAAAAGGTTCTTCCTAACACCAATTATAAGCCATCAACAATTTGGTAAATGCCAAAGGTGGAGAATTTGAGTTATTGTGCAAAAACGATTTTCCTTCATCCAGACAGTGACCCTGACCTGTAAGCTTTTCTAGCCTGAAACTGATAGGATTCTTCCTTACCACAAGTGCAAGTTATGCACAAAGTTTGGTTACGTGTAGATGGTGTACAACTAACATTTGGTTATGTGTAGATGGAGTACAATTAAAGTTTGGTTAAGTGTGGATGGTGTACAACTAAAGTTTGGTTAAGTGTAGATGGTGTACAACTAAAGTTATTGTGTTGAAAACAAATTTATAACAGACAGAAGAATGGATAGACAAAAATCGCAGAATTATATGCCCTGCTTTACGGCAGTGTATAAAATTGTATGACTACTATCCTGAACTCAACCTGTTTCCATGAAACTATCACTCTTGTCTGACCTTGAAGGTCTTACTTAAAGTTAGTTTTAGAGATGATTACATTTCATAAAGACAAAACTTTAAAAAAGTATACATTATTTGTTACCAAGATTTTCATCTTCATATTAACATGTTAAAATCTGTGATAGTATTTCAAAGGCTGACAAATTTCTAAACAAATCTCCTCACCAAATCACATATTAAAAATCAACCTCTCCCACAAAATAACCTCAACCAGCTATTACAGAAATATAAAACCTGATTATTTTAATGACCTAAGTTCAATAATGTGAAAGGCTGCTTGTCATAACACATTCTGCAATCCTTTAAACACCAATTTAAGAAATTACAAACTGAGATCCCTCTCATAATAATTTCCTTGCACTCACAAGTGAGAGCAAATCACTTTTACAACTGTGATCAAAACCAATCAAATACAAACTGCTGTTGAAAGTTTTGACTTTCAAAGAGTAAAGTCTGCAAATGAGTTTTTGCAGAAAATTCTTGTCATTAAAAAGAACCAATGATCAGCCCTGAATTAGCACTGAAAAGTGAGAGATTAGAAGATATCACTCACATCATGGTCATATTCTCAGATCAACCAAGGATATGAGAGCTTTATTTACTTCATGGCAAATCATGTAATGTCCTGCCCCATACTGAAGTCCTCAATCTAGATGACTGAAAAACTCCACAGAAACCATTTAATTTTGTTCAGTCTGAGTGACCTTTGTCTTTTTCCTTTTGACCCTAAAATTAAAAGTCTCTTTTTTACCCCTAGGTACAAGCCATCGACCGTGTGCCAGGTCTGTGACACTGGGATAATGTTATTCAGCAGAAAACATTTTTCTTTTTTCAGTGACCTTGACAACTGACCTTCGGACCCCCAAAACAATAGCCTTGTCCCACGCACCAAGTGCAAACCATTTACAAAGTTTCATAACTGAAGGTCTAAAGGATAATTTCAGTTAATGTGCAGATACCCTTTTTTCAGACCAAATTTGTAAGAGAGAGACTGACACACAGCATACTAACACAATATGCTTTGCCTAGTGGTAGATGTATAAAAAGTAGAAAAAAGGTTTAAAGGTTCAAACATGTGTGTCCAAAGAAACATGAGTTTTATAAACAGTCGATGGTATGTAGATTAACACAAGCTCTGCCTTCCATCTACTTTCCCTTACCTGATGTCCAGGATTCCACCAAAGTCAAACTCTCCTGGTAGTCTCTCATGGAGATTCCAGGACACATAACTGTGGACAGAGAAAGGGACACAAGCAATCTTATCTATACATGATTACACTTAATTCATCACCTATAAATTTATATATTTGGGGGGGGGGTTATTTATTTATCATAATAACTTTTCCAAAACAAAATTACCTGTTGAGATCATGAAGTCCATCAGCGATGTTTATGTTTATTACCATCATGACTTTATGCCATATTTGTTGCAGAAATTTTTGTCTTTACTGAACAGGTTTTCCTGACTGTGTTTATCTCAAGTTTGATAATAATATTAGGGAGTCATGGTAACTCGTACTGGATAATAATATTTGGAAGTCATGGTAACTCATACTTGATAATAATATTAGGGAGTCATGGTAACTCGTACTGGATAATAATATTTGGAAGTCATGGTAACTCATACTTGATAATAATATTAGGGAGTCATGGTAACTCGTACTTGATAATAATATTTGGCAAGTCATTAGGGCTCAAGTTTGATATTAAGGAGTCTTGGTAACTCAGATGATAGAGCATTACATATGTAATCCAAGGGTCACAGATTCCATGGTTCCATGGATTCCATAGTAACTCAAGTTTCATAATAATATTAGAGTGCCATGGTAGCTCAGTTTTGATGATAATATTTGGGGACCATGGTAGATCAAGTCTGACAATAATGTTAGTGAGTTATGGCAGCTCAAGTGTGACAATAATATTAGTGGGCCAAGGTAGCTCAAGTGTGACAATAATATCATGGGTCAAGTTTGATGATAATATTAAGGAACCATGGTAGTTCAGAGAGAGCATCCATGGTTTCAATTAGTAGACAAAGAAACAAAACTTTCTTGGAATGGAAGTTGCTTATTTAATACGTATAAGCAATTTCCACTTTACTTAATAATTTTTACCCTTCCACCAATAGAAATGGCTTTAATCATACTTTGGTACTCCCTAATATCTCACCACTGCATGATTTTAACACATAAGTGAACATTAGAACATGCCTATCACCCAAGAGTGCAGATAATTTATAGCCAGGTCATACATAGCACAGAGACACCTGTTTATCTGTCACCTGTAACGGATCCCATTGGAAGCTGTGATAATGGTTAACTACCAGCATCGTACATTTCCTAATCAGCCACTGCCTTGCATAAATGTAATTATTATATGCTCATTTTTTTCTCCGTTAACTTTACATTGTCAGAATCATGCAATATTTTACGATATTGCACACCTTCATACTGCACTCACGTGCAAGACACATGTGCCCAACAGTATATTAGGAACTACTTTGTAAACAAATAATGTACACCCGTGTAGTAGACGCTCTACGTTTTCGTTGATTAAATTTGTTTCTGAATGAACTAGGCTAAAGCAGATGTTTCATGGACTGCCACATATCATCAGCTTTGGCACATTCTGCATTAACTTTTTTGATACAATGTTTCAGATTTAGGCTAGCTATAGACGCCAGAAAGGGTCCCTACAAATAACATGCACGTTATAAGACATAAACTGTCTTCTTTAGCTGGTAATAAAAAATGGCAAAAATATACTTCCAATTTTACATCCTGAATTTCCTCAAAATGTACTTTCTTAGTTCTGCAAATCAGAATTACATGAGCCATGTCATGGGTTCTCAAGGTTGATCACACAGTTCGAAATTGTACTGTAATTTCGAGTATATTCCAAGTGCAGTTACATCCTCCATACTGGACTCAAAATGAAATAAACATTAAATTCCACATCGTCTTTTCAATAATTGCAATTGAAAGACTTCATATTTTCCCCACATTATGATCTGAATCATTCAATGACAGATCAGAAACACGCATGCCAATGTGAACACACTTCAGCCTCGCTGCTTCAATACGATGTATTTCATGTAGAACTGGCACAGACGCTGCTGGAATCCGATGTAAGTTACCTCATGTAGATAAATCCAGACCATAATCACGAAATTGCGTCGAATCGACAAAAATACCAAAAAGTATTCATTCCAGATCAAATGGAAAGTTGTTGCAATGCGCATTCATTCACAATATGACTCCAACTTTCAATTTTAAGTAGACCAAACGCCATTTTCTTTCGAAACTTACATCTAGCACGCGACCAACTTCAAATTTATCTGGGCGGAGTTACGTATGCATTGATAATGTTGTGTAATGATGCATCTACGCTTGTGTATTTCGTTTGGAATATGGCATACATTCAGTTACTTTGTTTCTTGTAGTGTATTTTTATTTATATATTTAAGCCTTGGGTAGAATAGGAAAATGAGCATATAATAAAAAGGTTACTGCATTTGTATAGGAAAATATGAACTCATTTTGTCAGATGGATATACTGCACTCCCAAGGTCGTGCAGTATAGCCATCCGAAAAACTCGTTCATATTTTCCCATACAAATGCAGTAACCTATAATTATTAGATTATCCCATTAAATACTCAGCCACTGATTTGCATGAATGTAATTATTAGATTATCTCATTACATAATCAGCCACTGATTTGCATGAATGTAATTATCAGCTTAGCTTATTATATAATCATCCACTGCCTTGCATGAATGTAATTTTCAGCTTAGCTTATTATATAATCATCCATTGCCTTGCATGAATGTAATTATCAGCTTAGCTTATTACATAATCATCCACTGATTTGCATGAATGTAATTATCAGCTTAGCTTATTATATAATCATCCACTGCCTTGCATGAATGTAATTATCAGCTTAGCTTATTATATAATCATCCACTGCCTTGCATGAATATAATTAGCTTGGCCAATAGCAGTACCATTGCTTTGCATGAATGTAATTACTGGAAGCCTTTTACAAGATCTTCCACTGTCTTGCATGCATGTATTTATGAGCTTAGCACAATACATGATCACTCACTGTCTTGTATGATTGCAATTACCAGCTAAGTCCATTACATAACTATCCACTTCCTTGCTTGAATGCAATTACCAGCTAAGTCTGTTACATAACCACTTCTTTGCTTAAATGTAATTAGCTTAGCCCAGTATAAAAATCATTGTCTTGCAAGAGTTCTTTTATGTGGCAAGATGACCTAATTAGTCAATATTATGTTGTGTATGTTACCACTGATCTTAATTATTTTATTCTAAAAGAAAAAGAATTAGAAAAACATGTCTAAAGTTGTTTGTAGGGTAAGATCACAAAAATTTCAAGTAAGACAAAATTATTTCTAGATTAAAATTGACAGTATCAAAAAGTTTCCTAATTAAGCAAAACAAACTAGTTGGTGACAAGAAAACAATCCACTGAACAAAGAAAGAAGGAAAGAAATTCTAATATTGTTACAAATGTCTGAGATTCAAGGACACATATCTGATGCATTTTATGTTTAATGTGTGATAATATAAAACTTAAAAACAAGGTTTTAATAATGAAGCCTGACGTTCTGTTTATTTATTTATATTATTATTCATCAAGTAAGATACTAGGATATAACTTGTCTATTTTCAATTTTCAATCATGCCTTTATCGTGAGACAAAAATATATAACAATCAGCAGCATTTACTGAATAGAAAACACTGAAAAATTTCCTGGAATAAGCAATACACTGTACTCACGTCTCCAAAGTGTTCAAACCACAGGCCTTCATTTTAAGCATACGATCTTTCCACTGTTTGGGATGAACCCTGAAGTAATGCATGGCTCCACTAAGGATCCTGAATGGCTTTCCAGCCAAGTAAAACTTCCCGTCAGCAAATGTCAGACCTCCTGTGCTTTTGTACACACCCTGTAGCTAAAAAAGGATTAAAAGTAAGTGCAAGTGAAGTATGATTTCAAGTAGTAATCTTTACTGGGCCAGCTGATATGCCAAAACACCTGCTGTAGACTCTTGCTTTGTGAGAGACTTATAAATAAGTGACCCTTTCCAAATGGGTGACATGCTAATCCAGTTTATGCATAGAACTGTTATGTATATCTATAATTTTTATAATTTTGATTCATGACTGTAATTTATAGTGGTTGTCTATAGCTAAATTTTTTATACAGGTATAGGTTCTATTTTAAGATATTAAAAGTGTAGATTGCATAGGATCTATAAAAAGATGCTCACATACACATTTATGGTTACTGATAATAATATCAGTAGTAAACATTATGACAAGTTTGGGGTTGTTTCCCAACGGTTGGTCAGGTGGGTTGTCAGAAGAATTAAGTTATTTCCCATTGGATTGGTTAGGTCATTTGGGTTCTTTTACAATGTTGGAAATTTGCAATTTGTCATGTAGGAGGAGGTGCAAAATGTGCATTTTACTTCTTACTCCTGTATGTAAATGGCTAAGACTGGGCAATTTTCTCATTCTTATTTCTTGTGTTCTTGTTCTAACATCAAGTCTGCAGATGTATTTTATGCTGTATTTAGATATTATTTGAGAGGAAACATTTGTTTCTATTATTCAGAGGAAACAGAAAGTGCTAACTGGACCAAAATATTACTCTGGAATTATTGTGGATTATTCTGAGGAGTTCCAGACAATGCCATTTTGATACATCAGGACTGTTGGCAGATCTGTGCATTTCAGGATATGAAACTCAAATGGAACATTTGATTCTTTTGGACCTGAACAGAACTTTATCAGGATTATTTTAGATTCAATTAATAATAATTTAAGTTCCTCTTTTATGTTTTATTTTATAACTTTGATAATTAAATTATTTGTTATGTTTTACGGTACTTATTGGTTTGCTTCTTCCTGTTACTTAATTTATGACTACAAAGTCATAACAGTACACTAAACATTATCTTTATGAATGGTACATTCAACATTATCTTTATGAATTGAACATTCAACATTATCTTATTGTACATTCAACATTATCTTTATGAATGGTACATTCAACATTATCTTTATGAATGGTACATTCAACATTATCCTTAACTTAATGCAGGTAAAACAATCTTGGAGCCACTGTCATATCCTGTGCTTTCTATTTTAGTTGTCTTGATTTGCCACACATTTCCTGCAATGTGTATATTTCCAAGACATTCAACAAGGGAGCTTCCAGGCATAATTTGTTACATTCTGAATTATTTATAGCTATTTATAGCATGATTTTGCAACACACCATTTCATTAATTTGGGGTATTAAATATGTCAACATCTACATAATAATGCAAATGAATATCCTTACAAAAATCAGATCACAAAATGGCAGCAGAACAATAATGATAGTCAAATCACTGGACTGATTTCCCAACTTTCTTGTTTGCATAGCCAAAATAACATAGCATGCAGGGGACCAATTTTAACTGTCACTGCCACCCTGCCCGAGAATTTATGCCATAGAATCCAATAAATTCTGACAGAAATTATGACTACAGCTTCTGTAAAACAGAAAAACAAAAAGATCTATTCCTTTCACTGGCGCCCAGCCTGCAGCCAAATGACAAATCACTTCACTGGTGCCCAGGCTGCAGCCCAACGACATATCACATTCACTAGTGCCAAGAATGCAAAGTACGTATCATTTTCACTGGTGCCCTGCCTGCAAAGTACATATCATTTTCACTGGTGCCCAGCCTGCAAAGTACATATCATTTTCACTGGTGCCCAGCCTGCAGCCAAATGACATATCACTTTCATTGGTGCCCAGCCTGCAAAGTACATATCATTTTCACTGATGCCAAGAATGCAAAGTACATATCACTTTCACTGGTGCCCTGCCTGCAAAGTACAAATCATTTTCACTGGTGCCCAGCCTGCAGCCAAATGACATATCACTTTCATTGGTGCCCAGCCTGCAAAGTACATATCATTCTCACTGATGCCAAGAATGCAAAGTACATATCACTTTCACTGGTGCCCAGTCTGCAAAGTACATATCATTTTCACTGGTGCCCAGCCTGCAGCCAAATGACATATCACTTTCATTGGTGCCCAGCCTGCAAAGTACATATCATTTTCACTGGTGCCCAGCCTGCAGCCAAATGACTATCACTTTCACTGGGGCCCAGGCTGCAAGGTACATATCATTTTCACTGGTGCCCAGCCTGCAGCTAAATGACTATCACTTTCACTGGGGCCCAGCCTGCAAGGTACATATCATTTTCACTGGTGCCCAGCCTGCAGCTAAATGACTATCACTTTCACTGGTGCCCAGCCTGCAAGGTACATATCATTTTCATTGGTGCCCAGCCTGTAGCCAAATGACTATCACTTTCACTGGTGCCCAGCCTGCAAAGTACATATCATTTTCACTGGTGCCCAGACTGTAGCCAAATATGTCTTATTAAAATATTTTGTCAGTTTACAAAAATTATCAAGAGATCTCCATTCAATGTAGTAACAGTTTCACAGCAGACACTGTATTGCCTGGAATGTGCAATGTTGCAAAACAAAACCCTGCATAATACTGAAGAACAGTGTCTAAAGATTATAAAAGTGATGTTTGAGTTGCCAGATCAATGTTCCAGTATACAAAATTTTGCCATTTCTATGGTAACCATGAGAATGAATAAGAAGCAATTGCTCTATGTACATGTGTATGTTTAACTCATTCCCACCATTATTTACTTATAATGAAGTTTTGGATTTACTATAATGAAGTTTTGGATAAAGGCTGTGCCCAATGACATACTGAATGAAGACAGATTGGGTGTGGTGGTTAATGGCACTTTTCAAACTACACTGACTATATCATGCCAAAGAAATGGGAGCTAGATGCCCTCAGAAGGACACACCACAATGTCAATTTAGGCTGTCCTGGGTAGGTATCAAACCCATGATCAAGAATTATGAGTCCAATGCTTTACCAACTGAACTACCAAGGCTCTCCTAAAGAAAGATTTATGTTCACAGATCAAATAAATGACAATAAATTAAAGATACTCTGATAGAAATCAAGATTTGATTTTAAAAAATGACAGTAAATCAGCAAACATTGTACGGCTATAATAAAAATGGCTAGAAAACAAAGTAAAACAAATACAGACAACTGCAAGTTTAAGAAAGCAAAAATGGCAGAATGAATCCAGCAATTTGGTCAAAATTGCAAACTTTAACTTAAATTTAAAGTTAGGGAGATGTTATTAGCTTTACTATTCAAAAAAAAATTGTGCTTGCTTGAATGCATGCAATGTGAATTTAAATAGAAACATTCCAATGACTTCAAAGCCATCTTTGAGTTCTCAGTATAGGTAATAATAAGAACTTAGTAACTTGTTATGTATATCTATATTTTTTGTACCACCTGGTACATGATTTTATCTAATTTTTGTACATTTTATTCATGGCTGTAAATAACAGCTCTTATCTTGACTCAGATTTTGCCTGTGTGGTTAGTGTCTGTTTTAAGAATATTAAGAGCATAAAATTACATAGGATCTATAAATAGATGTTTGCATATGTGTTGACAGTTACTAATAATAGTCATAATAATAAGACTTGTTGATGACTTTGTGTTAATTTCTCATTGGCTGGTGGTGTCTGGATGGTTCAGGAAGTCCTACTGAATTCTCAGGAAGTCCCTTTGAATTCTCAGGAAGTCCCATTGAATTATCTGGATGTCCCATTGAATTATCTGGAAGACCCATGAATTCTCTGGATGACTGGTGCTAATGTCAATATTTACAATTTTATATGATTTTACAATATTGACCAGTATAAAAGGAAAGCTTCTAATATATCTGAGGATATTGTCTGCTGTCTCCTAGTCATATTCAGGTAGATGTGCTCAAATGGGCACTTATAGGATACCCATTCTTGGTTGTTTTATGATGACACTACACTGTGAAAAACCACAAATCCGATTTCTCCAAGTTTGAATTCTTCTATTCAAATTACAAAATAATAAACCTGAACTGGAGAGATTTAATTACTGAAAAAATTTATGTGACAATGCCTAAACCTCCTAATGACTGATGTTGTATACCCTAGGCGTCAGCAACCTTACAGAACTGTTGTGCCAGGTCCACTCAATTGTAGAGTAATGCATGCCAAGTCATATTCATCCCTCTAACTTAATTATTGTTTTTAGTACTTAACAATACAAAACTACAGCTCACACCAAGTGTCTTTCCAAAGAGTCTGATGTGCCACCATTGGTGTGTGTGCTATGGGTTGCCGACACCTAATCTAACCTATGATACTGCTTTAACCCCCTAATGACTAATTCTGTATAACCTACAGCATTGCCTTAACTCCCTCATGACTAATTCTGTATAACCTATGGCACTGACTTAATTCCATAATGACTAATTCTGTATAACTATGGCACTGCTTTAACTCCCTAATGACTAATTCTGTGTAACTATGGCACTGCTTTAACTCCCTAATGACTAATTCTGTGTAACTATGGCACTGCCTTAACTCCCTAATTACTAATTCTGTATAACTATGGCACTGCTTTAACTCCCTAATGACTAATTCTGTGTAACTATGGCACTGCCTTAACTCCCTAATGATTAATACTGTTTAACTATGGCACTGTCTTAACTCCCTAATGACTAATTCTGTATAACTTATAGCACTGCCTTAACTCCCTAATGACTAATTCTGTATAACTTATAGCACTGCCTTAACTCCCTAATGACTAATTCTGTATAAATATGGCACTGCTTTTACTCCCTAATGACTAATTCTGCATAACTATGGCACTGCCTTAACTCCATCATGACTAATTCTGTATAACCTATGGCATACAATAACCCATTCATGACTAATTCTGTGTAACTATGGCACTGCCTTTATTCCATAATGACTAATTCTGTATAACTGTGGCACTGCCTTCACTCCCTAATGACTAATTCTGTTTAACTATGGCACTGCCTTAACTCCCTAATGACTAATTCTGTGTAAATATGGCACTGCTTTTACTAACCAATGACTAATTCTGCATAACTATGGCACTGCCTTAACTCCCTCATGACTAATTCTGTATAACCTATGGCATACAATAACCCATTCATGACTAGTTCTGTGTAACTATGGCACTGACTTTATTCCGTAATGACTAATTCTGTATAACTGTGGCACTGCCTTCACTCCCTAATAACTAATTCTGTATAACTATGGCACTGCTTTAACTCCCTCATGACTAATTCTGTGTAACTGTGGCACTGCCTTAACTCCCTAATGACTAATACTGTATAACTATGGCACTGTCTTAACTCCCTAGTGACTAATTCTGTATAACTTATAGCACTGCCTTAACTCCCTAATGACTAATTCTGTATAAATATGGCACTGCTTTTGCTCCCTAATGACTAATTCTGCATAACTATGGCACTGCCTTAACTCCCTCATGACTAATTCTGTATAACCTATGGCATACAATAAACTATTCAAGACTAATTCTGTGTAACTATGGCACTGCCTTTATTCCATAATGACTAATTCTGTATAACTGTGGCACTGCCTTCACTCCCTAATGACTAATTCTGTATAACTATGGCACTGCCTTAACTCCCTAATGGCTAATTCTGTATTAAATATGGCACTGCTTTTACTCCCTAATGACTAATTCTGTACAACTATGGCACTGCTTTAACTCTCTAATGACTAATTCTGTATAACTATGGCACTGCTTTAACTCCCTAATAACTAATTCTATGTAACTATGCCACTGCCTGCAGCCTTAACTCCCTAATGACTAATTCTGTATAACTACGGCACTGCCTTAACTCCCTAATGACTAATTCTGTATAACTACGGCACTGCCTTAACTCCCTAATGCTTTAACTGCTTTAACTCACTAATGACTAATTCTATATATAGGTTATAAGTTACATACTCAAAAGAACATGGTTTCTTTGAAGTATGATCAGCCTTCAGAGGGGCAGTCCTTTTTACAAGATGACTGCAATGATAAGCATTAACTTCATGCCCCTTTACTCAAGTCTAGCCTTTTTACAAGATGACTGCAATGATAAGCATTAACTTCATGCCCCTTTACTCAAGTCTAGCCTTTTTACAAGATGACTGCAATGATAAGCATTAACTTCATGCCCCTTTACTCAAGTCTAGCCTTTTTACAAGATGACTGCAATGATAAGCATTAACTTCATGCCCCTTTACTCAAGTCTAGCCTTTTTACAAGATGACTGCAATGATAAGCATTAACTTCATGCCCCTTTACTCAAGTCTAGCCTTTTTACAAGATGACTGCAATGATAAGCATTAACTTCATGCCCCTTTACTCAAGTCTAGCCTTTTTACAAGATGACTGCAATGATAAGCATTAACTTCATGCCCCTTTACTCAAGTCTAGCCTTTTACAAGATGACTGCAATGATAAGCATTAACTTCATGCCCCTTTACTCAAGTCTAGCCTGTAGCTATTCTGCAGTTTCACCACAACTTACCAGAATATGTACTTGGGGAATGTCCTGGGGCGTAAAGAAATACATCATATGGACACATTACACGAACAAATGGTGCATCTTTTGAGAATTTTACACATATTTGACCCAGGAACTTGGGTTCCTGATAGTCCTGTATACATAGTGAAGTTTCAGTTGAATACATCACTGAATGCAGAAGAGTAATATTATCCCAGTTTTGTACTTGAATACAGAACATTATCCCAGAGTTGTACTTGAATACAGAACATTATCCCAGTTTTGTACTTGAATACAGAACAGTATCCCAGTTTTGCACTTGAATACAGAACATTATCCCAGTTTTGTACTTGAATACAGAACATTATCCCAGTTTTGTACTTGAATACAGAACATTATCCCAGAGTTGTAGTTGAATACAGAACATTATCCCAGACTTGTAGATGAAGTAGAAGAAATATTATACAAGAGAATTGCTTCACAGCATTGTTGATAATGATGCCACCACAGGAGTCCCTAGCACACCAGGATAAAAACCAATAACAAACAATTTCAAAGTAGCAATTGAATATAACAACCCATACTGAACATAATTTTATGTGATTTGCAAAAATGTTGCTGCCGGACCCTAATGAAAATGCCATTGCTGTTGACACCACCACCCAAAACTTTATTCCCATGTTTTGCCATTAACAAGCAAGATAAAACAATTTTGATGTGTATTACCAGTAGTTTTGGAAACTGTTTGAAATTTTTAATAAATTATTGGAAGTAACAGACTGCTGACGATAACTAACTCAACATAATTTGCTTTCATGTCATGCTTACCTTAATACTATGAATTCCTTTTTTGTTTTCATTATTTATTTTGGTTTCTTTGGGAATGTTTTTTTTTTATGTTAGTTCTTGCTTAGTCTTAATACAACCAAAGTTTATCCTCATTTTAGATCAGGTTTTATATATTAGATCAGGTTTTATATATTAGATCAGGTTTAATTTCTCAATTAGCTGTATATCTTAAGTTGTTCACTGTATGTCAAATTCATGTATGTGGCACATTTACATCTGACAAGCATTTTTCTTTTTACTTCCAAACAGGCTCACATAACCAGGATTAGCCACATCAATTTACTGACCAACTAATAAAACCCTCACTGTAGCCCATCAAGTTACTGACCAATTAATGAAGCCCTCCCTGTAGCCGATTAAAGTACTGATCAACTGATATTGCCTTCTACAGCCCATGAAGGTACCGATCAGCTAATAAAGCCCTCTCTGTTGCCATGTCAAGGTACTAATCAACTAATATAGCCAGCCTTGTAGCCACATCATGGTACTGATCAACTAATAAAGCTCTCTCTGAAGCCACACTGAGGTACTGGTCAACTAATATAGCCCCCCTGTAGCTACATCATGGTACTGATCAACTAATAATGCCCTCTCTGAAGCCACACCAAAGTAATGATCAACTAATATAGCCCTCCCTGTAGCCACACCAAGGTACTGATCAACTAATATAGCCCCCTTGTAGCCACATCATGGTACTGATCAACTAATAAAGCCCTCTCTGAAGCCACACCAAGGTACTGATCAACTAATATAGCCCTCCCTGTAGCCACACCAAGGTACTGATCAACTACTATAGCCCTCCCTGTAGCCACACCAAGGTACTGATCAACTAATGTATCTCTCTCTGTAGCCCATCAAGGTACTAACCAAGTAATGTATCCCTCTCTGTAGCCCATGAAGACATTGACCAAATGATATAGCCCTCACTGTAGCCACATGCTCAACTAAACTGAACAGCTACACTTACTGTATTATTCGTTTTTTGGATCACATTTTATTGACAGATTAAAACTGAGTTTGATGGTAGAAGATTCCCACTTTTTTAATACAATCAAAGTAAAATTGCTTCTTGCATTCACGTAATTGTAATTAGACTAAAAGTTCAATTTTAATCATTCATCAGGGCACCACTAAATACTTGGGATCAAACAATATACTGTGACACATATTGCCATACACAACCTACAATGTAACACAATAGAAACACATCAACAATAAAGATGCAATCCATTGATAATTATTCCAGGGCTCTGGAGACAAAAAAGAAACTTTCGTAAGGTATGGATCATTTTCTATTCACATTTTCATCTTTAGTATCAATAACTGCAAAATTACTTGTACATCAATACACCAGTAAATAATTTCACCCAAACCCACCTCACCCAGATGTATTTCCTGGGTACAGACAAAAATCACCCCCCTCCACAAAAAATGAAAGACAGAACATAATCCCCTCCCCCAGTCTATGTTTAGCCCTTTTTAAACTTTATAAACCAACACAAATACACATCTTTGTATATCAGTTTGGGCCCCTCTGAAGCTTTGTATCAGCTCCCTTGAGCAGATAAATGACACAGTGTGCAGGTTAGACATTACATTTCAACAGACAAGGAGATTAAGATGCCTAATGATCCTTTTGATCTAAAGGCAAATTACACACGTATTTATTTGGTAATTCACTTTCATAATTATCACTACACATACTTCTGCACTGCATTAAATAGATTCGTAATGTTTTCAACACTTGCATTGTTATCACATACCATGTTTAGAAAAATATGGCCAAGATTTTGGGACTTGTTTATTTGTCAGAGGAATACACACTTGTACATTAATCATCATATAAAAAGCTGCATGTTGGGGTATGTGAAACCACTTGAAACTTAATTGGGTTTTTTCCCCTGGGTGTAAGTGCTTCAAATCTAAGCCATAATTTTAATGTATAAACATGAAATTCCACAACTGAATTCAATATTGATGATATCCAAGTTTTTTCTTTTGTCCCCTTATTCTATTTCAAAACAGGCCAGTATATTTGTGATGGCTTCAAATAAAAAAAAAAAAATCATACTAGTAAGGGGAATATGTCCTTCCATTTTGCTGGGTGATTTTCTCTGGAGAAGATTTTGTCCTACACCCGTATTTCCTGTGGCAGTTATACAGTGATCCTGCCATTTAAAGGTGTAATTAAAATTCTCAAAATGACATACAGCTGAATATCGGTACCACATGTACCTATATGTGTAACTCGTACTTCTGCTAACCACAAGCTATGTCATTGTTGTTTCCAGACATTACCCGGGGTATTTGATTTTCCAACTGCCCCTCTTTTTTATTATCGTCTATAAGCTCCTTGTTTTCGCTGATGATCCTGTCCAACAAGGCATCGATTTCCTCTGGACCAAGAGACCCTGGTCTTCTGTGGGGCACCTCCAAATTTGGCATCAACGCGGCTCCCAGAGTGGCTCTTTCATTTGATTGCCGCAAATAGTGCCATAAAATGAAAATCCCCACTAATCCCAGCACAATCCCTGTTGCCTTAATACTGTTGGGTTTTACATGAACGGATGGCATGATCTTTTGCATTTGGAATCGGGATAATTTCGATTTTTCGTCGTTATTTTTGTCTCTCACTTTGCGGCGAAACATTCCCTATGTTTGCCATCCATTTTGTGCAGTCACATGATCCATCACGTGTTCGAAGGCTACCAATTTAAATTTTGACATGTCGAAGTTATAGAGGAACATTTTAAATCAGGATTCAATCTACCCGCGCGATGTGTACGGGCGTTGGTTTTTGCATGTATTCAGTTCAATTCTGAGCTTTCTATTTTTTTTAATTTTTTTTTAGAGAGCTCTACAGTTAAATTAGAGAGCTCTATAAATCAATTAGAGATCTATCAAATTCAGTTATTCGCCTAAGTTAATGGTGTCTATACTTGATATGATGACCACTCTAATTCAGTTGAAGACAGACGAATAAGAGTGCATGCATTCAGTAATAGAAGAGAAGAGCTCTCTAATTTGGCAAATCTGTAAATGATTTAAAGATGTCTTCAAATGAATTAGAGACTTCATAAAATTACAAAGCTCTCTTATTCGTTTGAAGATGTCAATAAATAGCGTTTTATGCATCCAAGCCCAACATCCTTAAAACAAAATAATAACGGCTCTCTTAATTAATTATGTAGCACTTGAATGGGGGCAGGAGATGCTCCAAAGTGGTTACCTTTTTGAACCCAGAGGGACTCCTTACCAGCCAAGTAATCTAATTTATATATTAAGATAAACCTTTATAACACGAATATAATCATAGCCATATGAAACTGATTATTGTCAGAATGAATATAAAAAATCTTTACATTCTGTACCCATACATATCTATCCATTGATCATTTTAAGCATCTATTATAAACAAATATGCTTTATTTTTTAAATCATGAAATAAATGCAGTAATTAACAGTATCTGAAATTAAATCAGTTTAAAAATGAGTTAATATGTAAACAAATACATAAATAAATAAGGCACAACAATTTAAGAAGGCTTTAGTTTATCGCATTAGCTAAATTGATGAATAGCAAGTCAAGCATGTTTGGGAGGCTCTCAGAAAAGCAGGGGTATATAGGGAGGGGGGTCCGAGCTCTGGGAACGAAGAGGAAAAGAATGTTGAGAGACTTGGCTAAATGTATTATATAAATCATTGTTTACTTGTAGAGCCCATATACAAACAATATAGACCCTCGTCTGTATTTTTAATGCATCAGCACATAGGGGTCTACACGTGTTATTAGAATGATCGTTTCTAGCATAAGTCAGTAGTATATCTGACACAACACTGTTCACAGCAGGGAAAATCTTATTGAAGAGTACATGCAGTAATTTCCGTGTGGTTTATGTTTTGTTTCTACATTAGAAATCCCACCTTTGTGTTTATTCACTCCGTTGGATTGTTCTTGATAAACATATTTCTAAACTCATAAAGCATGTTTAGCTTCAGCAGACTTTCCACCGTCTTGTTGTGTGTTAATCCCATTATCATTCTAGAATCAAATACACACGCACATACTTGAAAAGAAGAAATATGAAGGTAAAATATGAAACCCTGGAAAATTCATTGACGATGTATCAATTTTTCCCCTTCAATGTCAGTGGGTTGTGCTCCTTTTCTCAATAACCCAAATTCCTCAGATGTTCATGGAGTATATTCAACCCATTCTCTGGGGCAAAAGGAAGGCCAATTTCAAATTGTAAAAAAAGTATTTATCTTTTTTTCAGTTTATATAGCATGTTTTTAAGCCAGATTTTTATCATCGTCGAATGAACAGATGTTTATGAAAAAGTGTCCATCCAATTATTTGACCCTCTATCTAGAATTTTGTGCAGTTATGTGTCTCTGCATATTAATTAAGGAAGAACGATTGAAGGTAAAATAGAAAATGCAAAAATATGCTAGTGTTACATTTTAAAATTATGGATTAGAAGAAGGAGAGACAACGAGAGAAGAAATACTTTTCGTTTTTTGAGAGTATAGGATGACAAATAAGTGAAAAAATCAATTGAAGGATAAATAACTGATCGTTGCCTGAATCTGCATGAACGAAAGGGAATGCATGTGTGTGGTCATTCTGGTCGGTTGTTTTACATCTGGTTGCAGAGGAATATCCCCATTCTGCTGAAACATTTTGTCGAACATAATCAGAAACACTGTCTTGAATGGACTGCCAGCCTAATTTGTTTTTCATATTTTCTGAGACAAACATATACGTTAGTGTCAGATGTGTGTTATGTTCAAACAGTGATTTATTCCAACTTTAGTGGGGGTTTTTATTCCTAGATTATTTAATTCCTAAGTATATTCTTATTCAATATTTCATGTATATTACATTTGCAGTAGTTGATAGACCGCTTTGTTACTCTTGTGATATTCATACGGGTCCGTCACTTACATCTCCGAGTTCTGAACCAGGCTATAAACAATACCCGAGTAGTATCATTATAGGCGTTTAGAACCTCTGAAAGCGAACTGGGTCCAAGCCTTCTATACCCCATGACTTTCCCCTCTCATCACATATGAATGTAGTATTTACGCGCACATGCCCATAGTAAGCCTCGCGCAAATGTAATCTGCTGGCGCCTCTAAGCGAATTCACCGATTGGTGCCACAGTCACACAAATAAACTACTACAACTGGCAGGTAGATAATTATAAACTGATAAAAAGTTACTCGATTTTTACTGCCTTTTGTCACTACGGCACCGGTTACGTTTCTGTGCTTGCTGAGACAGGTGGTTTTCCATTTCGACCAGCATATTTTCAAACTCAGTCATGATAATCGTTTAATCTTCAACAGCCATCGAGTACAGCTTGATAGTTGTGCTCAAAATACTCTGTGCTGTTGTGAGAAGTTCGTTGATGTAACCGTAAAGAAATTATTTTACCAGCATCGACTGCAACACCGGTTGCTATTATTACACCTCTGACAACAAATTCCAATGGTGTACCTACGAGTGTTGCAGTAGTCACCATTCCTGCAAAACCTAGGCTAACGATGGTCACGGCGATGATTCCGCAAATAGCACACACACACACACACACACACACACGTGTACACGTTTTATTTCGAGAGTAAAACGGTTTTCTTGGCGACTGCATCACAGCTGTTTTACCTCTTCGATTATTTTCTCGCATCATTAAATTTTATGGTCTAACATTGCAAAGTATAATTGGTCTACAAGCAGCTGGGGTGGGGTGGGGTGGGGGGTGAATCCTACAAAATTTTCAGTTAGAGATTTAGCCGAAAAATAAAGCTCCCTACGGAGATGAAAATACAAACGTCAACAACGTCAAAACCGAAGTCTCTAACTGACCCGAAACTTTTTCCAATTGGGTTAGCTTAATTTTGTTACTTTATTTTTTGACTTTTATGTTTTTTCTATGGTATGTTTGTTTACGTATGCGCTCACTCATTCTTTGTCCTCACCCCCACCCCCCTGTTGCTATGTGGGTTTGACTTAATTAAATCATTATTATGCCAATAATGGAATCTCACACAGCTAGATCAGCTCAACGGCGACTAGAGTCAATTAAAACATATATCCCTGTTCGTGATATTGTCAAGCAAAAATTTCAAGAATGTCACAAACACATGAAGAATTTGCCGAAGAAACAGAACAGTTATTTAAACCGGTTACAGAGGCTACCAAAAGTCTTATTCCCATGTTAGAGCAAACCGCTAAAGCAACTGGAAAAATAGCAGAGGAAACTAAAAAAATAAAAAAGATTCTAAGAGAACTTCCAGGTGAAATAGTTGCTGCTCAACCAATACGAGAAATACTTGAAGGTATTGACCAAGGTCGTGCTGAAATAGGTGATATAAAGGATCATACACCAGAATCAGAACTAAAACCAAAACAAGTAAGAGCCAGAACTGAAGTGAATGATAAATTTACCGAAAGAGATATTTCCTTCATAAAAAATATTGAAACGGTAAGATTACCTGCGCTTGCCGTGCACAGCTTTGATCAGAGTGGAAAATTTCTAAAACTCGAGTACGCCGATGATAATGTAAGTCGTGAAACCTGGTACAAATGGATATTTCGCTTACCCCACGGAGTTGATCATGCCCGAAATGATGATCCAAGATATATTGCATTTGATAATGGAATAAACAATTATCTTAAACAGTTACAGCAAAGCAACGACAATCACTCCAAACAACAGGTAAGAAAAAAGAATGGCAGGATTCAAGTTCTGAACCCGGCGCCACTGGAAGTGGTATTGGTACAGGTACCAGGGGAAGTGGTTTTATTGCCTCATACCCCAATAACACCTTGCCGATATTAAACGATTAGAAATTCTGATTGGCGGAAAACGAACAGGTAATAATTCCCCAGAAATCAATAATGAAGCAGCTGATATTTGTCAGATTATTTACAGGCGGCATCATGGATATTAATGTTTATCGATCCCTCATTGATGAAATCGCTGATGATTACCACAGTGATTAAGAGTATTGGGTGTGACTTAATTAAATGATTATTATATCAATAATGGAATTTCACACAGCAAAACTAGCTCGACAGTGACTAGAGGCAATTGAAAATATCTTCCAGTCCGTGATTCTGTCAAACAAAAATTACAAGAGCGTCAGGAGTCTCAGGTGGAATTTGCAGAAGGTGCAGAACAATTATTTAAACCGGTTACGAAGGCTACCAAAGATCTTCTTCCCACGTTGGAGAAAACCGCCGAGGCTACAACTGCAACACTGCAGGTTATCGGAGCATTACCAGAACAAATTAAAGAAGCTATTGAGTCAGCTGCTAAAACACGTGCTGAAATTCAAGACGTTAAAGATATCGTCAAGGATCTGTCTAAACCAGAAATAAAATCTCTGTATTTTAATATGCAGGTTATTTAGAAGTTATGAATAATCCCGTTAAGGTTGCTTCGGGGGGGGGGGGGATATCAGCTGCGGTGTCAGCTTCTAAAGCCAGAGCTTTATAACACTCCAGAAAACGAGTGGATTGCTAGGGTATTTCGTGAATATAAGGGTATTAAACAAATCAGTCAAAAATATAAAAAAGAAAATGATGATTTTACTGAAAATGTTTATTAAATGCAAAAAACGTGCTAAGATGCCAGTTACATCACCAAGAAAGCAGAGATCTCGACGAAAGAGACAACCATCACCTGACCCCGGTGCAACTGGAAGTGGTCTTGGTACGGGTACCAGAGGAAGTGGTCTTATTACTACATGCCCCAATAACGTCCTTGCCGACGTGTACAGATTAGAAATTTTGATTGGCGGAAAACGAGCTGGTAATAAGTCCCCAGAAATCATTAATGAAGCAGCTGCTATTTGTCAGAGATTATTTACAGGAGGTGTTATGGATGTTAATGTTTATCGGTCCCTCATCGATGAAATCGCTGATATTTACCACAGTGATTAAGGGTATACAGTTAGATCAGTGACAAGAAAATAAGATGATTATACATAATGCTCACCGAAGACCGACCATGGTCAGGGTGATAAATTCGCGATTGCCTACATATAAATCATACTACGGAGATGGACTCGGAGATGTTGTTCACGGTATATTTCGAAGGACAGCTCCGAAAGCAATACCGATTGCAAAGCAACTGGGGATGAAAGCTATTGATGTTGTTCGTGATAAAGGTATTGGTGTTGTTGGTGATGTTGCCGGTAAAACATTCACGGCAATCAAGGATAGACTAGCACGATTAGTACGACGAAAACCTCAGCCGGCAAAACCTCAACCGGTAAAGTTACCCAGCACAGAAGTTATGCCTGCAAATGTTAGTAAAATAATAAATCAAGCTGCAAATAAAAAATTAGCAGAGTTGGTTCGTGTACCCATGCCAGAAGAAGAAAAAAAAATATTACTGCTAGTCTGATAACAGGAAGTGGTCTTCGTGTTAGACGATAACGAATATAATAAAGATGTTTAAACGTATATCTGATCACGCATTCGACATGGACGCACCAGTCCTCAAAGATGAATCGGTACGTGATTTTCAGTATTATTCTTATGACGCACGACAGCCAAATCAGCGGGGAGGAATCGAATTACAGGTTCAGGATACAAGCAAATATTTCTTACCCGCTGAAGCATTTATTGAAGTGGAGAGTGAAATTTTAAGAACAGGAGATACTGAATATGGAGCTGATGTTAAGGTTGGTTTTGTTAATAATGTTTGACAGTGCTACGTACATGATTGACGGAAGAAATATTGAATCGATCCAAAAAGACGTCGACGTTGCCATGACGATAATTGGCCTTGCAAGATACAGAGACGATTATTCAAGATCAGCTGGCCCATCAATGATGTTTGTTAAAGATACTTCTGATCGCCCTGACAACAGACCATATAATGTAAGACGACCAAGAAACTTCGCCGACACCAATGACGCTGATGTGTGGCCGGTGGTTCATGGTGCTAACCCAGATTTCAACTTAGGATTCACAACACGTCGATCAGTGCTGCAAGTTCGAAGAAGAACATTCTCATGTGCAATTCCACTGTCACATATTTTTGGATTTTGCAGAAATGTCAGAAAGGTTATTTTCGGAGCAAAGTATACAGTTGTACTTGTAAAAAAAGCTACTTACGATGATGCAGTCTGGCGCCTTATTGGTGATGCTGGTAAAGTAATACTGACAAAACTTTCGTTATGGATGCCATGATATACACTTTCGAGCTAGTGTGGCAAAAGGAGCAATTGCTAATTACAGAGCAGTCGCTGTTATACTCAGCGATAAAAACAATGTTGCTTGAAGGTGTTGGTGGACGAATGAGAGTCATCGATGCCCCAGTAGAAAACATGTAATTACATCAATTATAATATTATAATGTCATATCATCATGTTAGTGTCAGTCTGACTACTGGACAGATTAAAATGTTACAGTAAGCATCAAAAAAGAATTCGGGAATAAAAATATTATTGAAATCAGTACACCTCGGAGGTGGACCAAATAGACTATCATTATCAAAGCATCAACTCAGGCACTTCAATGACGCCAAACGATCAAAGACCGGTGTACGACTTGATCTTTCTGCAAGTGCCATTAGCGACATCGCCAAGACGGGTGGTATATTTCCACTTCTCGCAGCTATTCCAGGAATAATAGCCGCTCCAGCCCCAGCTGTTGCAAAAGCAGCTGCACTTGGTGCTGTTGGAACTGCTGCTTTGTTGGCATTAAAGAAAGCGGCAGGATAAGGAATAAAAACTTCCAAAAAAAAGGAAAGGGTCTAAGACTGCCAGGAACCACTCGTTCATGCTACGGAAAAGGTCTAAGCGTCTCCTTCCCATGTCTAATTTTGATTTAGTTGATGCTGCTGAGCGATTAAATATCAAAAACTTCAGAGGTGTTTTTATGCTTGATCAGTTATCAAAACAACCACATCGTGTTGAAACCGGTATCATCAATCTCGATCGAAGTACTGGTCCACGTACTCACTGGGTTGCATACGCGATTGATCCACTTGGAATTATTTATTTTCATTCGTATGGACTGGCACCACCGAAGGAATTTTCAAAATACGTTAGCAGCGATAAAATCGCTGAGCAAAATATTCCCGTATGGTATTCAACATTACCAACGCAGACAATAACTGATCCGCCAATATGTGGCCGTGAATCACTTGCAGTACTCGATGCTATTTCAAAATCTTCCGATGCACCTCATAAAGTTGTACATACGTACACGAGTTCTGTTTTAAATAATCGCTAATCGTATAATGGTTGATATTTATGAAAGATCCTCTCTTGTCTCTGACAAGAAGATAAAAAAGATGATACTGATTTATCGAAGTACGCTACCAAAGACGATCTTGCTGATATTGTGAACCTCTCTGGAGTTGACCAGGATGAAGTTGTTATTTTTCAGGACAAATACGGTGTTTTAAAGACGAGTAATATTAAGTGGATCGACATAATTCGTAGACTTCTCGGTGCTACCACGGATAATATTCCAGTATTTACTGACGGTGGTAGAATCAGAGACTCAAATGTATTAATCGCAACTATCAGAGATGAAATTAAAAAGAGTGTTGCTGATTGTTTACGATCCAACGGTATTACAATGACAGATGTTCTCAACATGAATGGAAATAAAATCGTTGTTTTAAGAGAACCAACAGGTGATGAAGATGCCGCAACAAAGAAATATGTAGATGATAAAGATACTACAATCGATGACAAGCTAACCACGTTGCGATCTGAATATGATGTTCACGTGAATATGTTCATGAATGTTCGTAGAAATTACAGCGAGTTAATAGGACTGTTGATGATTTCTTTGGAAGTCCAGCAGTCGTTGATATAAAACTTTCTGACATTAACACAAAACTCTCTGAAATTAACAAAAAACTAAAAGATATTATCAGTGGAATTCCTGATATCGTCAAAAAGTTAATCTGATTAAAATTCTTCACAAGCAGATCACCAACGTGGTATACACAATATCATCAGGATCATCAACATGGTCGAAGCAAAATAACACTATCAAACATACTGCGGAAATCACTGGTGTGTACAGGCTGTCCGTGTTCAGCGCTGCAAAATTTAGAATATTTACCACGTATTCATGGCGTCATTCAACTGATAATTTTACTGGAACCGTGTCTATTGTATTAAATAAAGATACCGAAGAAATATTTATACTGGAACCATCTGATTAAAAAAATAACCACAGGCTCTAACTGGTGGGGTCTGGAATTTGTAGCCGAAACACCTCAATTGATTACTTAATAAAGAGTATATGATTTCACAAAAGTCAGATCTTAATTTTGTAAACAACTACAGATGGGAACAAATGTGTTTGTTACAGACCCAAATGAAAAATATCATAGACGAATATACAGTAGAAGTAAAAAACAATATCGTTGACGTGTCGTTGTTGCTGACATAGTTGTTTATTCGACATCTGCAGTAGTAGTCGCTGGAACAGCAACTATAATCGGATCATTATCAGCGACATACATAATAGCATCAGTAGCGCTGCCAGCAGTTGCAGTTATAACCGGTGTTGCTGGTGTTCTTAATATAATTGCAAAAAAAAGAGATCTACGTGTGCGGCTGATAAATTACATGAATATCAAATGTTATTATCAACGGCAACACACGCATACGCCAAATTATCATCGATGATATCACCAGGACTCAATGATGGAATAATATCAGATCAGGAATTCGCGGAAATGATTAAGGTTTACCACGACACCTCTGGTTTGGCAACTGGAAATTAAAACCCGCCGTCTCCTGCAAAGACAGAATCATCTTAATTTAAATCAGGAAGTATAAATAATATAATGACTACGCCACAAGAACTCCCCCAACAAATCGTCTCTAATACAACACCACCAACAACCACGATAATATCAAAGAGCTCAACTAATCCTGTATTCGACATTATCTTTCCAACGGCAATTCAAGCAAAAGAAATAGCATTAGCACATTTACGAATATATCACAGCTGGCCAAATATTAGATCAAATTCATTTGGTGGGTTGCCCGCAAATAATTCGTTAGTGTTTTCTTATAAAAATAACCCCGATTGAACTCCAGATTGGCAAGTTGTTGGTATTCCTACGGGGAATTATCAAATCGAACAAATCAATGATGAATTCCAACGCAGAATTAAATCTATCACAGGAAGAGAAACTAAAATCACTATTACGGTTCACGAACCAACATTGTCATCTGCGATTGAAATATCAACTCCGGATTACGCCGTATATATATATATATATATATATATATATATATATATATATATATATATATATATATATATATATATATATATATATATATATCATCGATCAGAACTGTATTAGGATGGCGAGCCGATTTCACCACCAACAAAAAATATTTTTAAAACTTCCAACATATCGTATAGGATATCCATGGATGTATGAAGGGTTAAATAGAACACCCGTTTTCACCGCGTCTTCCGGCGATAAACTTCCTGAATTTGATTTTTTCTTCATATTTATGTTTCACAAAGAAGGGAATAATATAAAAGAGAAATTCAAGAATGAATTTTATAAATTCTTCAATAACATTAAATTCCAACACAAACGTGTATTCGATGATTTAAAAAGTTTATTTTCCAGCATAACACAATATTACACTAATGATACAAAACAACAGATCATCGCGACAATACAACATCTAAACCAAGTTGCATCAGACCTCGAATATATCAACAAAAACGTCGTCGAGTATGTAAATTTCGCAGGAAGCGAATATCGACCAAATTTTCACCCGACGTTTAAAGTAAATATTAAACAATTATTTCTCGATTATTTTAAATTAACTGAAGAACAATTATCGACATTTACAATACCAGGATTCAACGCCACGAACTGAAAAAAAATCGGTCAACGATCTCACCGATGAAAATTTTCCAAAAGACATCGACGCGTGGAGAAAACTAGCTCCGCCGGCGATTATTCTCAAACACAATAATGATCCATACGGGGGTGGTCGGCATGTATCACCAGGTGTTGTAAATATCACATCGATGATCGCAGTTAATTTAGTTTGTGACGCGATCGACGGTAGTTATCAAGTAGATACTGAAAAATCCAAACAAGCACAACAAGGATATATCTTATATTCATTTACCCCCGAAGTACTTCCCGGGTTTTTAATTGTGTCAGTGCCCGTTAACCCAGTTTATCTACGATGTCATAATCCGCTACTATCACGGATACATTTTAAACTTACTGACCAGGCGGGCCACTTACTCGATCTACTTGATATGGCAATAAGTTTGTATGTGAGATCGTGACTGATCTCTTCTCAAATTAAACTAAACAAATAAATATAATGGATGGAATAATTGCAGAGATTAAAAATCTGACCCATGCACGACAGCTGATGGTGTGTTATTATTGTCTAAACATACTTCGTAGAAATATTATCAATGATGTAATCGATATAGTAGAAAATTCTTAATTAATAGAAACAAAATGAAAAAAAAAGATAAATCTGAATCAGAATAAATCTGAGTCAGAATAAATATTATAATCTGAATCAAATTCAAAATAAATATTATAATCTGAATCTGTGTCAGAATAAATGTTATTATCAGAATAAATATAATCTGAAGAATCAGAATCACAGTAAAAAAATATTATAATCAGAATCAGAATCAGAATAAATATTATAATGAAATTTTATTTTTTTTTTATACTGAAAATCAGACTAAACCCACCTCATCGATGGGGTAAATGGTACTCAAAATAATAATCTCTCTTGATAAAAAATAAAAAATAAATCAGAATAAAAATAAGTATATAATATGAATCTGTATCAGAATAAAATGAAATATTATACTAGGAATCAGAATCAGAATATAAAGAAATATTATAATCTGAATCTCAGCCACTTTCATAATCATTCTTGACTTTCATCAGTGACTTTGTCAGTGACTTTACAATGGATCGTTTCACGCAATGACGAAGTCATTGACATAAGTTTCTTCAGCTGTCGCACACATGAACTCATAATCTTTTTTGTTTCGTATTTGCGTGATAACTCTGATCTAACTTGTTCAACTGCGTTTGCGAGTGAAAAAAATTTTTGAAAATCCTCATCATCGACATAAAGTAGAGACTGTCTCACTGCCTGTTGAAGTAACTTTATGAATCTGTACTCCTCTAGTATACGTCTTCTATCATATTTCTGTTCCTGTAGCGCTTCAAAATCATTTATAATTTTCAGATAATTTTTTCATCTCAGAGATAATTGCTGGAATATTATATGATAAATATTTGTTTAAAACAAAAATATTTCTCATTCAGAATAAATATAAAAAGTGAATCTGAATCTGAATCAGAATAATAATATAAAAAATAAAACAGAATAAAAATTAAAAATAAATCTGAATCTAAATCAGAATATCTGAATAATAATAAAAAAAATAAAAAAAATAAATCTGAATCTGAATCAAAATATCTGAATAATAATATAAACAATAAAACAGAATTAAAAAACAATAAAAATAAATCTTAATCTGAATCAGAATTAAACAAAAATAAATAGTAGCAATGATGAGCGGTTTTCTTGCCACGGAGTCCCTTCATTTGCCAGTAATCATTCTGATTAGGGTCCCTTCATTGGTGCCTTTCTCGTGGCTTGTATGGGGCACCCTTCAATGATTTTCTTTCTGGCGACATTCTTTCTGAATATATTTGTGTGGGGTACCCTTCAATGAGATTGAGAGCTACATCACGCTACTGTTTATTTTAGGAGTTTCATGTACACCTACCCCCAATATCAAACCCCGGGGTGAGTGAAAAATACACCCATCACGTTGTTTGACGTGGTGAGAGGTGTATATGAAAAAATTTGGGGTGTGGTACCCCCCACCACTATATTAGAAAAAATTACATCATACCGTCTCCGTCGACGATACGTCTGTCACGGGAATAGAACCCCAGGCCCCAGTATGAGAATCCAACGTTCTAACACTGTGCCACGGCTCGTTCTTACAAATATACGTTTCAGAAATTATTATGAAGTTACCTATGCTGTATAAGCAGACAACCTACGCGCGATCAGTATACTGAATAAAATAAATCACAATTATTTACACTGCAGAGTAGATTTTTTTCAATTTCTAAAACATTTTATAAATATACTATATAAAATATCTGCTTTCGATTAATCGCATATATATTTTCTTCAGGGAGGTTAAAATTACATGTACCTGTAAGAGCTAACAATAACTTACCTGGATATGTGTACGCAAGCAATGCATGGTGATTAGAGTGAAGTTACCCATACTGTATAATCACAGTTGTTGTAAACTGTAGCATGGAATCATTTTAATTTCCAGACACACTTCATAAAATATACTGTATAAAATATCTGCATTTCGATAATCACACATGCATTTTCTGCATAAGATGTTATTTGCGAGATTAAAGTACATGTAGACCAACATTATATACTCCTGTAAAAGCTATCTTACCTGTCTTACATGTAACAATTAAAAAAATAACTCTTACCTGGATTTTTACAACGCAACAGGTGCGTGATTTACCTAAGTTACCTAATGGGCAGTTGAGGTAAAATACATACTTATGGAGGATTCCTACAAGTGATCTTTATATACTGAATAAATCACAATTCTTGTATAATTGCGTTACAGTGTGGATTTATTTCAGCTTTCCAAACACTGTGTATAAAATGTCTGTGCATTTAATAATCGCGGGAGGTGAAAGTACGTGTACAGCTTACCTGTAAGAGCAAAAAAATAAATTACCTGGATTTTTACGCACTTGCAAGCAGAGCAACTGCTTAATTACTCTAGCGGAGAAAAAGTTCCTTGACAGAGTTATCTCCCTTAATCGTCTAATACAATACAATTCAAAAATATTTTCTTGTTTTATTCAGAAGTGACAGCATACTTAAACATTATTCGCTGATCATACTTATTTGAAAACGCCGATTTGGTTATATTATCTGCGACACGTTTTACTGAAGCAGGGTAAATACCGAAATATTTAGCAGCTGCATATATCGATGGAAGTATTATTTATTCACCTGTCTCTACATTCGTAGATACAACTGACCTTAGAGAATTATCATTATCACCGGTTCTTCCGAATTTGCAATTATGACTTTGTGTAACAGCTCGCAAATTATTTAGTGTCATCAAGTTTTTTGCTATTGATATGATCGATCACAAGTCCATCTTCGATTAGAGCGTAAAAACATTCGTACACGAATCTTAGACAAAGATACATTTTATTTTTCCCAGTATTAAATTTGAGATAACCAACACCATTGACAGAACCGACTGGTTATTTTAATCGACAGTGCCTGATTACACCATCACGAGATACCTCATAATTTTTTAATTATGGTATGCTTCACAAATTCATTTTGCTCATTTATATAATAACATTATTTGTCTAGATTATTATTTTGAAAATTTGGCGAGATAGTCTTCGGCACTTTTTTTAGGAGATTCGACTCCATCGGTATTATTTTTTTTTTTTATCATAATATCGTTTCAGTTCTCTGTATTTTTTGCCACCACACTGCACACACAGCTGCATTTTTCCTCCAACCCCAACACCACATTTCAAGCACGATTTTGGTCCTAGACTCCCTCTGCGAACGCTTTGCATGTGACGTCCACAGAACTCATTTACGCATGCCCTGTTACAAGGCAGTGAAGAACCTATCATAAGCCACTTGTATTTATTCTTTGCTTCAATCATTAGATATATATATTAGATATATATATATATATAATTAAAGTTTAATTAAATATATATTTCCCTTAATTATAATATGGAGGAATTTGCGAGATTATCTTCAGTTAAACCCTCTAAAGCCAGATTCGATCTTGACAGAATAACCCCTCAATTACCAAGGTGAGTTCTGGTCGATTTAACGAATAGAACTTTAACCAATCGTATCAGTGAAGACAAGAGAGAATTTCGCGATGATGGTGCACTTCATGTATGGTCAACATTCAAAATTGTACATGACGCCGGTGGTGTTGTCGATGCTACAATGAATGATAAACGAGCAGCTACAATTATTAATTATCTTGACGCTGCAAGAAAATATATTTTTCGAATAAATGTATTGTGTCGACAGACGATGACACATGGATTATCCTTGACAAACGTGATCCTGTGCGCGTTACTTCTCGTCAGAGCCACACTGGAAATATTGTAACGTTAAATAAAAATTCAAAACCAGGAATACTGACTGGAATTGATAGACCTTATTATGAACGAGCGTATCCTGTAACAGCAGTTGTTTATGCGATATATCCACTGAATGATAAACCTAACGTCGAAAAACTTCTATCAATGAAAATTTCTCGTCTGAATTGTGTTGCTGAGAGAGTTACAGAACACTTCACAAATGCGAAACGCGGAAACGGTTTAACGGATCTAAGGCGTAAAAAAATTAATGAGTGGGCAGAAGCAGTTAAAGATACTGGAGCATCTGTCAGTGACGTTGCTGAACCGGAATAAAACCTTAATATTTCCAATAAGAGTGAAGACATTAACGGGAGAGATTTTATACGAATCGAAATATAAGAAAAATGGAGCTTCGATAGAGATTATTGATCATAATGCACATGCGTAGACTTCGGATATAACAATATTTCCACGAGATAGAACCGTTAAGTTCTATAGCGCAATATGTTTGATTTTATCAGAAATATCAGTAAGAATGACCCCGTATCCGTGTGGTTGTTTCCGAGTTCAGAATCTATAAGATACGATCAATTTATAAGGCCTTATGGGGATATTTTTCGTATATAATATCTCCACGATGAAATAAAAAATCTTGCATTGAAATACACGAACGATGACCATGTCATCGGTGATGAAATCACTCAGTAGTTGTTTTACCGTTCCATCAGTTGCTGCACATGCTGCTCAGAAGAAAAATTCATTGAAACCAACACGATTGGAATTTCTTGAAGACGTGCAGCTAAGCTGCATAGAATGCGGACACGGCGGATTATGGAATACTAAATACGATTATAAAGATGTTATATCGGTTGATATGGTTGCATGTTATCCCGGACGTTTTCTTGGATACGGAGAATGTTCAAAGTATTGTAAGGCCCTTTTTGGTCCTTAAGGGTGCTACATATATTTGTACATAAGAACAAAGAGTGATGTGTTAGAAAAAGTTAAAAGTTTGGGGTTGGGGCGATGGAAGAAGGGTTATATCATCAACATAAAATCGAGAACAATTTGACAATGTTTAATGAATTGTAAAAATAAATAAATAAATAAATAAATAAATAAGAGCTATAGTTATTGTGTACAACCAGATTATGTAATTCTAATATAACAAACTGGAAGGGGGGGAGGCTGCCAAGTGTGGTGGGAGACAACTGTTACAATCTATTTTTGTTGGAATGAATCTATTATTCTTGTTTATTTGATATTGTAATGTGTTATTTTTTAAGATCCAAAATGTACATACTCGACACTTTGCTTTTCTCTGTCACTTTGAATTTTGGCGCCGACTGTACTCGTCAGTTGTCTGACCAACAATGCCAGCGCTCCCCTATTTATAAGCTTCTCCAGGCACCACGTGAGACAATCCAACCAATCGCTGAATGCACGGCAACCCATGTAACTAATCAGTGTCTTGTATGGTGTGCCATGTATTGCATTGTAAACAATACAGTTTTGCATGGTATACAATGTCAACATTACAAATACATAAATTACATAACAATAAGTATTTGAATACTGTAGGGCTTGTCTATGAAACGAATAAGAACATTTTATGAGCTCAAGTTTATGTCAAATTAAACTTTATGATGATAACTTAAGTCTTGAATAATTGAATCGATTCATGTAGACGCGGGTTCTGCACTTGATGCAGACGACCGCTATTGTCACATCAAAACATGAATTGCATACATCGATACAACGATAATGCAACGATGTTATCACTAAAACATGCAAATTACTTTTTTATCAGTACCCTACTATCATTAGAGAGAATAATTGCAAATGCAAAAGTATAGAATCTCTAAATGCGAAACTCTCATGCTAATCCAAAATGGCGGACATCGTGATACAAGGATATACATGGACTTTTCTCATCATGATTTTGCAGGTATTTTACATAAATTACAAACAGTCATAGCATAAGAGCATAATATGTGTAGCAGATAAGCTAAACAGTACACTCTGAAAACTTTATGACAGACTTTCAAAAACGTTTTACCGAAAGAACCTCTACCTCGAAAATAGGTTACACATGTTAAGATCGGTTGCCAGGATTGGCTGCTAGTTTGACAGTCCATAGACATTAGAGATAAATATAATTGCTATGCTTTGTAAGTGAATATTATAATTCATATTCATAATCATATGTGCCATATTTATAAAAACAAACTTTATAGAAGCAAAGACTGAAAATAGTATCCTAGTCATTGTGACTCTAGCCGTGGTCATTACAGTATTTTAAAAGATTTGGACATCCAACACACGAGATGACCAGAGGTGTGATAAAAGGACCTTTATCCGATTTTGATTTAACTGGATTTGCCTGTATTGAATCGTTCGAGTTAGCACGGAATCTCCATCCGGTTGTTTCTGTTTGGTTTGGGAGATATTTTTCAGAAAAATGTTGGGCTCCAATAGTTTTATAACGATATATGATTGACATGGAAATTTTGATGCCATCGACACTCAGTGAAGAAATTATATCATATCGTCTGCAGAAACAAGCTTGGCTACCACATCAGAAGAAATATTCTGATGATGAAAATCCTGATATAACTGATTACGAAAATAAAATCGCAAAAGATCTCGGGAGAAAAATAATTGGTAAATTTACGCAAGGAGGATCATATGATCACAAATGACATTGTTGTAGATTAATCACGGATGATGCGGAATTGGATTTTATAATTGCTGATACAACAGAGAAAGGCACTTTTATAAGTCGAGAAAATGCTTATTTGACTGATGGAACTAAATTAGGCACAATAGTGATCTGCAATGAAGGTGAATCAACGCAGTTCACTCATTTAAGATCTTCGATGTTTGCGTATGTTTCGATAAACTTATTATCGATGATAAATAGATTTTCTCATACCGCAGTTAGAGTTGCAACAGATTCATTTTGTACCAATAAAAAATACACAGAATCACTGAGACAGTTAAAAATTGGAAATAATGCATCATGGGTTGAATGGAGAATTAAACAGGAAATGATACTTAGTTATTCTGAATCTGCTGATTATATTTCCGAGGATAATTATTGTAAAGCTAATAATTTATCGGAATTATCAGCGGCTCCATCGGTATATGATCCTATAACCCGTCAAGACTGTTTATCTCAACGGGTGCGGTGGTTCTGGTAAAACAACACGTACGATTGAATTATTTCGACGATTAAATAAATCCGCCGATATGATTGTTTTGACACCCACACACAGACTTGCACGAGAAATGAATGAACGTGGAGTTAATTTGTGTACATGTCACAGTTTCTTTCAAGAGAAGGGAGATACGTGGACTTCTGAGCGAATGGGTGAGAGACATATTCCTAAGATTATTATTTGGGATGAGATCTGTACGGTATCGTTGGAGGTATTAAAAATATTTCTCGATTAGTTGTTAACAAGAAATACTGCGATTATCATGTGTGGTGATCATGGTCAACCACCACCTTTCGTTGGATCATCTCCACATGAATGGATGAAAAAGTTCGTAGATTATTATGAGGAAATAACTGATGATCATGAAGCTATTGATGAACCACTAAAAGAATTTAAAAGATTGATCACACTGCAGACAGATAGAACTCAATGTAAGACAATGCGTGAAATAATTTCAGAAACTCCGATGAATGATTTTTTGGAATTTATGGAAACCTACTGATTTGATAGTTGTAAGTAGAAAGATAGTTCGTGATACACTCCAAGAGAAATTATTTATGTTACACAAGGAAAGATTTTCGGATTAGCCTGTTCCTCTTTGTTATCGCCCAGCAGATACACAAAAACAGAATATAAAAATTGATATTCCAGGAACGAATGAGAAACAAAAACTCGTTCTTAATGATATTGTTGTTGATGATATTAGCGCAGTTGAGAACGCGTTAACGATGGATAAATCTCCGTGGACGTTAGGGTACGCCATGACGATTCGCTCGTCACAGGGATTAACTATTTCTGATACAAATATCTGTATTGTTGATGATCCGATCGAATGGTCAAATTTAGTTTATCTAGCGGTTTCAAGAGTCAGAAAAATATCTCAGCTGAAGACAGTTATAATAGATCACGTGATGACCGAGAAAATCACGGATAGAAACATTAAAGATGTTGTCAAGAAAAAATTTGTTGGTTATCAGCAATCTGACAAAAATATAAACATCATTTTGACCTCGATGCTGAGTTTATTATCACACTGAAACAACGACAGAATACTCATTTTGCAAGCTGTAACTGTAATATGTTATGGCAGTATTCAAATAATGATCCAAGACAATTCACCGTAGATAGAATTAATAGCAATCTCGGTCACACACGTGAAAATGTGATATTGACCTGTCTTGAGTGTAATCGACGTAGCGGTTTTAGTACCCTGCTTTCATAGAAGTGAAGGAGGTGGTAATTGTGTATCTTCAGGAATTACTTGTAATTTTTCACGTACAAATCCACGCTGAGGAGCTGTTGAATCTAGTCTGTAGATTGCAGGTATACCCGTGGATCTTACCACGCTGGAAATTCTATGTGTGGTTACACTCCAAATAGGATAAGTTGCTCTGTTTTTTTACCCCCTTCAAGTTCACCATGTCCATATAAATATTTTACAGTTATATTACCTAGCACTGGTTGTTTTGAAGAAGAATCATGTCGTTGTATTGGTATATGTTTTTTTGTGATCGCATTAATGAGTTTCATAACAGTTGCACGAGTAATTTCATTATTTAACGCAGCTATCACGCTTGATAGTCTTGCAACCCATTCACGACATCTTTTATCCCCAGACTTAAGGTCAGTGGATATTTCCTTTGCATTTTGATATCCAAATAGTCTCTCAGCAAGTGTTCGATTAAATCGTTCAACGATTGCCTGATCGCGATGAATTGTGGTATGTTATCGTCTGATTTTAACGTTATGTTTTTTCATCAGAGATGATACTGCACGAAGAAATTCTTTGCCAGGATCAACCTGTAGTAGCTGTGGACATCGCAGACCACCACGTTGATAAATTCATTCAAACGCAGATGCAACTTCACCTGCTGCTTTTGTTGATAGTGGTTCTGCTTCATTATGTCTACTTGCAACGTCAACGACAGTTAACGCATATTTGCATGTGCGTGATTGATGTCTACTTGTTTTAATAGTATCATGTGGTAAAAATAAAATTTCTGCCTGATGAACTTCATTAGGGACGCTGACATCAAAATGTGCGTATTGAATATTTTTAGGCAGTGGTAGATAAATTTGCCATATTGCCCGTCGTGCTAACCAATTCGCAGCAACAGAACATGTGACATTTGCTGCTTCAGCAAGTTTACCAATCGCTGCTTTGCCCCTCCAATATCTTCTTGGGCTATAATAAATCGATTCCATTATAATAGTTATCTATGATTAATTACCAGCCCATAGCATTAGTTTACCTTTCATCGCAGATTTTACTAGGAAGCTAGCAAGTTTTTCTCTCAGAGATTTATTTTTTATGGAATTTAACGTGTGAATCAACTTCACATCTGCAATATGTCGTTGTTGTAGATCTTTACTTTTATATGCAACATCATGAACGAGACATGCTTGATCAATCGCATTTATTGGATACTCTACGGGTCTTGGTTGCTCTCATTCGTCAAGCCGAATATCAAGTCGGGTTCCAGGGCCACAATAATTATATCCAGGAAGATGTTTTTCTCCTGTGTATTTAGCCCATGGAGTCCCTGGTAATTTTCCCAGTGAAGCAGCGATATCACCACCTGTCTTTGTACGAGACGAAATAAATCTGTATTTGTTTGTACCACATTGTACACATTTGCCAGTGAGTGCACGCTTTATATTTTTTGTTATTATTATTGTTAATCCACTGGTGGGGGTGGATGCTCTGCATCGAACACAATATAAATTCATATTATTTATTATATTTGTACAGCATGGATGTCATTGACGTCTCAGCTACACGAAAGGAAGAGCCAATCGAGCATCATGCAGCGTTACCAAATTCTATCAGAGCAATTATCATAGGTCAATCTGGGTCTTGTAAGACGCAATTATTGCTTAATCTGATAATGAGATGACTCAGGTGGGATTATTTGTATTTGGTGGCACCATCCGTAGATGATCAGCGATGCTACGATGTGCTTAAAGATTTTAATGATGAAGTGAAGTAGTTGGATGAAGATGAAGATGATAATGATATTATTGATTTTATCACCGATATTGATGAAGCTCCATCTGTGGATGATCTCGATGGACGTATTAATAATCTCGTAGTATACGATGATGTGATACTGCACAAACAATCAAACCTAGTTCGGATATTTTCCCGAGGCAGACACAAAAACACAGATGTTATATATGTTACTCAGCGATATACACAAATGCCTGAAGTGATCAGAGATAACTGCAATATTTTAGTTGTGTTTAATGGAGTCGATACACATACTCTGCGAAATATTCTTCAGACTTGGTGTTCAGGGGATATGGATATGATTAAAATCAAAAACTTCTTTTCAAAAGCACAAGCTACCCCACACGGATTTATCACGATAAATTTACATGATCCTTGGTCGAGGTATCGTGTAGGTCTCGATAAAAGTTTTGATTGAGAAACATAGCGGCCGAGGGGGGTGACGACAAAGAATGAGTGAGCACGTACGTAAACAAACATACCATAGAAAACAAAAAGCATAAGAGTCAAAAAATAAAGTAACAAAAATAAGCTAACCCAATTGGAAAAAGTTTCGGGTCAGTTAGAGACTTCGGTTTTGACGTTATTGACGTTTGTATTTTCATCTCCGTAGGGAGCTTTATTTTTCGGCTAAATCTCTAATTTAAAATTTTGCAGGATTCATCCCCACCCCCACCCCCACCCCACGCTGCTCTACAAGTCTGTACTCTTTTTCACCTGTTCAACTGCTATGGAATCGTAGAAAATATCTGCTGAGAGAAAATTGTGCGTTCTTGGAGTCTATTACCACGTTCACATAGAACCATGTTGATTTTGCCATTGAATGTTGTCAGAAACGATCATTCTCATTTTCGCCCACGAGAGTTTTCTCTTCTTAGTTGAGTCAATGTTGGTTCACCATAATTAACGGAGAATGCAAATGGGATGGATTTGTCTGATACTCGACTCCATTGTTGTAGAACCAATCCCTTATTGTTTTCATGCTTGGTGGTTTAGTTAGCAACCGCGCATTTTTAGGTTATAATGCTATAGCGCCAAGCTACTCTCAAATTCTATTGATACATCAGGGTGGTTCCAACTGCTGCTTTTTATTTATCTCTTAACAAGAATATATTAACACCACTTTGATGTAGATATTAGTTGACAAGAGGTGCAAAATCACCACCAATGTTAAGATACCCTGACAGAAGATCCAGCACCTAGTCTGCAAATTCCACAAGATCATCATCAGCATGTTCAGAAGCCAACACTAATAGGTAATGACAAATCTAATATTAAACACAAATACAAAAAGACGGTTAAGTACCCATCTGGATAAACGATGACTGCTTTGAACTGAATTTCATCCCCAGTGACTAATTTTAAGGATGCTGCATATGCATGAGATGTTTTAAAATTAAGGTGGTACGTATTATACATGGTTTATAAAGCTAGTTTGGTTTACATATATTACCATTACACCCCAACCACTATGAAGTACTCTTAAGATGAATAAACATGATCTAGAATCATGAATCCGTGTGTGTATTTAGGTTTATCAAAACTTTTCACAATATCACTGATTGTACCTTGCTGCAAAATATTGCCTCAATGGTTAATATACTCCCGAATACGCTCTATGCTATTACCAGCATCACAGTGATCTTTGCATCCATGTATCGTTTTGTCGCAGTCTTGGAAACGTAAATGTAGCCTTTGATAAAGTCCACCTGCATGCCAGAGTATCTGATTATCTGATTCTCATTTATTTCAGTCAGGTTCCTCGCAGCTTTATAACTGTTATGTATATTTAATTTGCATTCTTTGTTAGATTTTTAAAAAAAAAAAAAAATTATTTCATTATGTGCTATTGTAATCTAACATTGAATGTTTTACTTCTCCAAAATCAAGTTTATTTACTACTTGACCTGAATTATTAATTTCTTTTTATTCTGTAAACAACTGATACATAGCTAAAATATTTTCTGTGTGTATGGGTTTTATATCAGGATCATTATTAATAGAAGTAAACATGTTTATTTGGGTCTGTGTCCAGGTTGTTGGGATTCTCCTACAATTTACCTGGCACACCTGACATAGTCCAGGTTATAGATTATAATTTTAGTAACAGACTTTCTAATTGCAACTAACATTTTATTTTGTAAACATTAAGAAGTTTCTATAAGGTTATTTCCATTAGGTAACATGATTTTTTTTAATAGAACATTCTAATTGCGACCTGAGGTCAAATAGAGGGCTGTATAATCTTGTCACTGGAAAAATTATTCATTCATACTTTAAGATCTAGCAGAATCAAGTTTGTATTATTATTGTGTCCAGAAGTTCATTTGTGCTGGAATTTATTTCTCCAAATTATTCAAGTGAATTTTTCTGGAAATACAGAGTGCTCGTAAAAAGAAGATACTTGGACAAAGACAATGACTGGGATTTATAGTAAATTCAAATCTGATTATTACTTATTTTTAGAGCATAGATACCTGCTAAAAACATATACTCCTAATAGTTAAAACACAGGTATAAACAGATAATTAAAGGACAGTAACAATGGCTACAGCCTTTGAACTACCAGTTTGCTAATTGCCAAAAGTGCTGAATTCTAAGCGCAAAGATCTTAAACAAAGGGATCAAAGAAACCGAAGAACTAAAGCTTCCAAAGTGTGTACTCATTGATCTTGTTCCCAGTTTCAGCAATGATGACACAGAGAAGACACATTCCACAATTTATAGAAAATCAAAAATATGGTTTGCTGAATTGGGGGGGGGGGGTCAACAGGAGCAAGTTTAAGTGGAGAAACTTTCAAGTTGTCTATTAATATTACCGAGAAATCACATTTGTTTAGTAAATCTGATGAAAAAAAAACTGACAAATATTTGTAACATAAAGGTACAGATTTAATAGAGAGCAGTACCTGTTTCGATTGTGACGCAAATTCAGAGGAATTACATCTTGTTACAATGTTGTTTATACTCTTTTTATCACTGGGGCACCTACAGGGAAGTTCACGCTTATTTACATTTTAAGTTCTTGCGACTATTAAAGTAGAAAATAAAGAGATGAAAACAGAACAATATTGTTTATAATTTTCTTGTTATTAAAGGCCCACATGAATATTAAAATTCTAATCCCCGTTCTATAAAGAAACTGAATCTTCGTTTTATTGAAAATATATGTTTAAATTATCACCTTTAAGCTCAAGACATCCATAAATTCTTGCATTAAATGCAAACATAAAAATAGTGAGCTTAAAAGTGCTGCAAATTAATGAACTTTCTGTATAAAATTTTATGTATTTAATTACAGTTGGTCTGTGAAATTTTCCGAGAAATTTACTTGGAAGTAGAGTGTGTGTAGTCAGTAAGTAGGGTGTAAGAAAAAGGCACTTACTGGTCCAAAATCTATGTTCCATTTGAATGGTAAGGACACAAAAATCCACATGCTTGTGCCTCCAGTTTAAATTTATTCACGTTTTCCATACAGCATGTTTAAAAATTCAAAGCTAAAGAGTAAAGCATCATGTATGCAATGCAGACAGATCAATGATACAACTACACATTTTATATGTAAGCCTAAGCCGGTTAGGTACATGGGGATTTTTCACAATATCTTTCGTAACAAGTGAATTGCCTACTTTACGTTTTTTTAAAGTATACATTAAAAAAAGTTAAAATAATAAGTGAATAAAAATGTGATAAACACAACACACCATGAGTGCTTTGTTCCGAGTCGGGGGAAAGAATTCATTTGATACAGTGTTTCAGCATGACATTCCATATTCCTACATGGAGCAAACTCATTCCTTGCGCCCACTCAGAGCATACATAGACAAAAGCTACTTTCACTATCTTTTACTGATGACTCTGTTGAAGTAAATGACCTGAACTTTTCTTGTACAATACATAAAATAACTTTTCACAGAAACGGCCCTAGGATGTGCAGGGCCCAAGGCAGCAAGCGATGAGCGGGACACCAAGCAAAACAAATTGCATTGCGGAGTTGATTTCCGTCAGCAACGTGGGGCCCCTGAAAGAGCGGGGCCCAAGGCAGTTGCCTCGTTCGCCTTTCCCTAGGGCCGGGCCTCACTTTTCATTCTTATTATAAGCTTCACCAAATTTACATCGTTTTTGTTCCAATATGATTCCTAATTTGATAAATTTATTAAGATATTCCAGACACGTATTTGAAAAAGCATACATCCTTTAAGCCTCTTTTACAAATCTATATGATGCATTTGGGAAAAAATTTTACTCAACTTTTTCTATGTATATGTGTGGCTGTTTGTATAGATAGACAAAAAAGACATCGACCAAAAACTGCAACAAAAAATGTAAAGGAATCATCTGGCCACATTACTCCAAGTCTCGGCTTCGCAGATTCTTTGGTCAGGTATTTGTATTGGAGTGAATCCCTGCTGCATCTGTGTAAGGTCTGCAAATCCAAACTATGACAGACATTTGTGCCAACGGGATTGTCATATTCCCGGCTTCTGCTACCCGCATGATCGCCCATTAGGTCATTCTCTGTGTTTCTGACTATCGCTCTTGTTGTTGACTATACCGTGCCATGAGTTGCTGACCAAATCGTGTTATGTGAGCCGACCGAGTCGTAACCTGAGTCTGAATCGTTGTTACTTCAAGATCGACAGACAGACAAAGTAATGAAAGAAGAGAATTCTTGAATGACAGTCTATTTTGAAAAAAAAAAATACTGGACAACAAAAACTCCGTGCTCTTTGAATGGACATTGAAGCTCAATGCCAAATTTGATTGCCCCGACTGGGTGTCTTGTATTACTTCACTCCAAGGGCACAGCTTATCTTAAGCTCTTGCTTATCCCATACACCACACCACAGTATCAGTGTTACCACAGTTAGCCCTTAGGTATGCCATGGCACCCACCACCCTGTAAAAGGTACACCATACACCACACCACAGTATCAGTGTTACCACAGTTAGCCCTTAGGTATGCCATGGCACCCACCACCCTGTAAAAGGTACACCATACACCACACCACAGTATCAGTGTTACCACAGTTAGCCCTTAGGTATGCCATGGCACCCACCACCCTGTAAAAAGTACACCATACACCACACCACAGTATCAGTGTTACCACAGTTAGCCCTTAGGTATGCCATGACACCCACCACCCTGTAAAAAGTACACCATACACCACACCACAGTATCAGTGTTACCACAGTTAGCCCTTAGGTATGCCATGACACCCACCACCCTGTAAAAAGTACACCATACACCACACCACAGTATCAGTGTTACCACAGTTAGCCCATAGGTATGCCATGACACCCACCACCCTGTAAAAAGTAAAACATCATAAAGTGCTACAGAGCCCATCTGCATTTAAATTCAAAGGTTCAACGAAATGAACAAAACTACTGTCCATGTTCTTTCTCACTACAACAACAAATAACCTTCACTTATCTTCTTGCAAAACAACTCTGTGATAATCATAACGAAGCCTACATATAGATATTCATTTGTGTTCATTAATTTTAAGCAAAGTGCACGTCATTTCACTCTCTACGTATAATTTTTATATCATTCTTTAAAATTAAAAGAAATGGTGAAATGACAAAACAGATTGCTGACCTGATTGATGGTGGATGGATATGTCAGTTTTCACATTAGGTAACACCTCACAGGTATGTCAGTTTTCACACTAGTTGAGCAAAAACAGATGTAGAGTCACCTCAAGTAACTGAGTACGTTATTATAGGTCATATATATATATATATATATATATATATATATATATATATATATATATATATATATATATATATATATATATATATATATATCCTGATTCTTCCACCACCACCAGCCCTTGCTCCTTGTCCTATGCTACATTCCCTATATTCCCTGTCAATCCTGCTCCAACAGAATCTTAACAACTGGCTTCAAATGTACTGCCATTTTCTTGCTCAAGTCACCTAAACTGGCAGCAGAAACATTGCCTACAATACTTGACACTGTAATAAACTTGATTTTGAATCAATGATAATGTCACAAGATTTATTTTGAATCACTGACAATGTCATATTCGTGATTTTGAATCATTGACAATATAATAAGCTGGATTTTGAACAACCGGCCAGGTCGTTTCTTTCGAAACAGACCAGTTAATTTGATTGTGCCAAAACTTTACATCTCACTCTGCTCTGTATATGTTAAAAAAGGCATCAATGTAAGATCTAATGTAATTATGACCAGTGTCTTTATAGCTTGAATGCTGAATTTTTGCCTTCAGTGTAGTAGAAATATTTAACCTTTTAAATGAAGCATTAACGTGACTTGCAGAAAAAGAAGATGCTGAACTTGTTAATTCCTCAATTTCTGAAGTCGATTAAATTATTATTTTGTTGGTCTCTTTAATATACCCAGGAATGTCTCTTCAATGTCAACAATTATATAAATGAAAAGAATGGTAAGAGCTAAATATGCTTGTTTTTTAAGTGTATTTTTTTCACGAGCACATTTTGATATTGAAATATGCAATCTCATAATGAAGTATTTTTATTTGGCCAGATGTTACAGCTATAATTATTACTTCTAAAATAAGCATGCAGTTTATGTGCTTTTGAGCCTCATGTCGGAAAGAAGATATTGGTTAAAGACTTGACAAAGAAATCATAGTTTTGAAGAGTTTTCCCAGTAGTAGGTAACTGCATGTACCTATTAATGAAATTCATATAATACCCCATAATGTCGAATTTGTAAAAATTATGGTACCCAGTACCTACTGGCCAAAACCCACAGATAGGCAAAGCAACACCAAAGCTTTTAAAACTCACTAGAAGTGAAAGGGGAAAAAATAGTAGAAATATTCATATATATAAACACAAACATACATGTACACTATCACACAAGATAGAATGGTGAAGACGGTTCCACCAATCAGAAGGCGTGTGACAAATATATAGGGAGAAAGGTAACTTCAGTACAATTAATCTTGCAGCATCTTCTGTCATGAAACGATCACATTCTTCCAATAAGAAACCAGAAGCAAAACGACAATGTTTTGTGTCACTTCGTACCGTGAAAGATCTGTCCGACATTCACAAGAGTGATTTTGATCAAGAAATGTTGAATCCAGTCCAATCCACTCCTTATTCCTATTCAAGAATGAGAGAATCGCCAAGAAAGAAGAGTCATTACATAGTCCTTGAAGATTATTTTCAAACTCAATCAACTCATAAAGTTTCTTCCAGGAAATGTATAACAGCTTCTTACATTTGCATAATTGAAGGAGTTTCTTATATCAACTGAATTTTGCATACCCAAGGAATGAACTTCCAAAACCTTGGACAAAATATTCAACATGTCCAACAATCCAAAGACGAGTTGACATGATAAATGGAAAACCTACCCTTCACAAGATGTATGTTTCGCCACCTTCAGGTAGCAGACGACAAAAAGATTAATCGTGGGATCAATTTGATACTACCAAACAAATTATCGTCAAGATTAACAATGATCGACACCAATTATGTTTAGCTTGCATGAATGTGGTAGCTTGAACTTATGCAGAGAAAACCAATATACCAGAATGGATACTATTATGGAGGTGTATTAGACGATTGGAAAGAGCCAGACAGTGGAGAGAAGTAAATATCCTTTTGGAACATGCAGGACATGTTAGAAAGAGACTGTATGTGGAGTTCCAAGAAAGCAGAAAATTAAAGACGTATTACCGCCTCGTTATACATTTAAACATTACCTTCAATTTATTCGTGGCGATCTCCTGCTTAGAGGACCCGTTTTCGGAATGAATAATATTGAAGATTACTTCCATGTCATTACTAGTATCAGACTCTCACGTTGTGTAAGAAAAATTTGCGAACAATTCCTGCCTCATGTTGACAAATGTCTTCTGATAGAATTCGTAATTCAAAGTACTTTGGGTAATGTCGATCCATGTTATATAATATTCGACTTTAGACTGATTCTGAAACAAAGAAACTACCTGTCCGTGACTTAGTCATTGAGTCACAGTCAAGTTCGCAGTTAATTCAAAACTCTGGTTTGCTATCAGCCAGGGATGTCACCAGTCAGCTTAGGTTTAGAGACCGGAAAACCCGACATTATAACATATCAATGTTACAACCCCAGACACTTTTCAGAGAGGCCACCGGTATCCAATTAGAACTAAGATAGTCAAGTTTTATGGCGGGTTTCTCACGCAGCCAGACATTATCCTGTTACATTCATTTTGGAAGAATCAGTACAGTTTTTGACGTGACTAAATAAACATTACTGTACTTAAGGGCAAATTGTGCACTCGTAAAAAAGAGCAGGAAAAAGGAGTTCTAGGAAATTGGAACAAAGGCTTTTAGGGAAGCTTTCCGGGTGGGATACGGCTCCACCCAAAGATTAGAGAGAGGAGAAGACCTGGAGAGCACATGGAAATAGGCAGTTGTACGAAGGCGCAGGGCCAGGAGAATAGGCAGTTGTGCGAAGGCGCAGGGCCGAAGAACAGAAACAAGGGACCGGAAGTACCGAATCGGGATACAAGGTGGAAGTTGCAGATGAGTAACATAGAAGAAAAACAGGAAGGAAACAGTGTCACCTTTAATTTCGCGTGAAGAAATAACTGGCAATTTGTATAGGTCTTGTATTGATTGAAAGCAAGTGCACTGAAATATTGTCCTGTAATTGTTTAATACAGTGATATAGTTTATTCAACTGTTATACCTTTCACCTTATTATTTTTATATTTTATACACCTAGACCATCAGCCTTGCTGACTGGGGGCTCTGAGCTATTTAATCTTTTAATTGTCCATCCTTCTCCGGGGTTAGTAATAATTCCGTTGGGGCACGTAACACGGACGTGGACACTATTTAAAAAAATATGACCAAAATTCAGCTATTTATTGTGGGGAGAGATGTCATGCCTATTTAGCATCAATACCCTGTGATCCTGAAGGACAAAGGACAATTGTCCAGAGTGTTATAAGGAAGGACAATAGATGATTGTCCAGTATGTTACCAGTGACATTAAAAATGTCAAGAACAGAAAATTTTTGTGAATTAATGAGACGCATATCCAGTCTGTGAATATATACGTATTATACATTTGTCCAAGAATGAAACGATGTCATAATTTTGAATAATCATCGAGACAGATCAGTGTTCTAATCAGAGAGCTAACGACGAACTAGAGGAATTACCGAATGACCAGAACAAGCAACAGAAATGAGTGTTTGTGGGTGTGATTTAGATTTTTAACGAAGCTTTAACAATTTTTCAGTCATATCGCTACAATGCCTGCAGTGTGACAGTTTATAGTGATGTCTAGCACTGGGGCATCATGCCGCAGACATTTAGCATCATGTCCCACCCAGTCACATTATCCTGACACCAGGCCGACCAGTCCTAACGCTAACCTCTTAATGCTGAGCGTCAAGCGAGGCAGCTGTTAGTACCATTTTTTAAAGTCTTTGGTATGACTCGGCCTGGGTTCGAACCCGAGACCTCCCGCATCCGAGGCCGACACTCTAACCACTAGGCCACCGGAGCGGTCTCAAAAGAAATGAGACTATTATGTAGATTTGACATTTCTTTACTTTGAATGTTCTCAAGAGACAGAGGTTCGCATTTGTAACCATTGTGTCATTCATCGCCCTGGCCACTACTGTCAAAACTGTAGTGTAATGGGGGGGGGGAATAAAAAATATTTAATTCTCCCATACTCTTTCTAATTTCACCCAGTGAGTTTTAGACCCCACAGATGATGCCAGAAACAAAGAGGAGATGTATTGCAAGGGCAGCAGTCATTAATATAATAATGGTATTGCTTTATTCGGATATAATGGACAATTTCTTTTGAAACATATTTCAGAATAAGAAACTGAATTTCCATGAGTCACCATGAATGGAGCAAAGTCATTTACCCGGTACACAAATGTACCGTTTCAAGATTATATGACTTATTTCGTTTGAATAAAATGACTAAAACGTTTGGAATGACAGAAGTGGCTTAAAGCTATTTACATCACATCTCCATAGAAGAAAATGAACATGCTGTGCTCTTGCATTTCCCTGAAGCCCGTTACTATAAACCCGACAATATGAGAACAAAACAGTGAGAAGCTCTCCGCGCTTGGCACAAAGCTCATTGTTTTCATGCTTGTGACGTTCTAGAAATGTTGAAATATTGACTGTCTGATGTGAACAGTTTACAAGTAGGTATCCATCTCTTGAAGGAAGCTTCTGTCATTGCCAGCGTGTGTGGATTAGTGTACAGATAGAGGCCTATGCTGTCAGATCACCTCAATCGTATCAATCTGTCAGCCATCGATATTCGGGCTTTGTATTGGTTCAGTTGTTTGTACTGCCTAAACTCGAGGCAATGGAGATAGCAGAATTTTGGGGATGTTTATTTCATAGATGTCACATGTGTTATCAACACCAAGAACTAAACGTTCTTACCGCAGGGTTGACTATAAAGATTTGTACGGCAAAACCTGCCAACAAGGCCAGAGTTTGGGAAGTTGATAATACCAAATGGTAGAAATGTGGGAACCTGACTACGATCAACATTTGTAAACAAATCCAGAATTTCTACACATCATCGAAGACTACTATGCGGTAGACATTGAATTTGTTTGAATACTAGTAATAGTTTGTAGACATTGAATTTGTTTGAATACTCGTAATAGTTTGTTCGGAGGACAGATCAGTGCTACATATTTGTTGTACGAAGCCAATCAGTCAAATGGAGAACAAATCATATAGATCGATGTGTGTTCATTGTATCTTTTGTACGTAAACATGCTACAGGTCACCATCACATTCTGACACATTTAGCAGTGCAAGATTTGATTGAATGCAAAGTTCTGCCAATTAACTTTAATCATTCCTTGTTTCCTCCTCAATGACATTGGAAACTTCTGTTTCCTTTATGTTGTACGTGTGCTGAAACATGTAATCAACAGCAACATTGTCGTCACGATGAACACTCCTTGACCAGGAATGTGCGCAAGTGTCGAATTGTTTCATGCTCTCGATCATTGATAGTGATTGATCAAAGTATATGAAATTCGGAAATTTCCTACAACAGAACAGTACAAACATGGACTTTTCAGGCTGCGTCAAAGAGTTCCTGATAATGAAGCAAGAAGCTAGTGGATATCTTTCCTTGTGTCACACTACAGAAGATAAAGTTCAATGCAAACAACAGTACCAGTCTTTATAAGGCATCAGAAGACATTGACTTGGAACATAGAATTAACGAAGACGATCGTTTGATAAAGTCATACCCAGTTCTTTGTCATGAAAACTGACTCAGTATCTGATGTTGCCTTAGACCGAATACCTTGTGGATGCAAGTTAATATTTCATCTCACTGACTATTAAAGAAACGCATCAGACAAGTCAAAGTCATACGTAAATATTTGATCTGAAGTACGAATATGTCATGGAGTTTGTTCACCCACCCACTCCACTACCACCACCACCAACAACAACAACAACAACAATCCTCATCCATCCCACTAAAGAGTTGTCAAAGTCATCATTGCTTTGTACACGACAGCCAATGTCCATTTAGTTGCATGTTGATAGATCAATCATTAGGCTATTGTCCTCACATCAAAGATGAACATCTCAATGAAACTATTTCTGAATTTTGCCAATGTGGACTTAAATATTGTGGCTATCAGTATTATTACAACTCCATGGTCTTAATATAATTACGTGTAGGCTCGTACAAAAGTAACAAAAGAAAAGAGTGAAGCCAACAAGCTTTGTAAATTTAACAAAAATGATTTATTTCCCTAGAAAACAACGTAAAAAATAGAAAATAGGACATACGGTTTGTGAATATAATCCAAAATTTAATCCTAGGATTGAAAAATATAAGTCCTATCATTAAACAGTTCTAATCGAATCCAGATTCGAATCTCGATGAAATTCCAATATGGAGGCGATGACGTCAGATGAGGGCGTTGTACTGATGGCAACAGATCCTCGACAGAATCACAGTTTATAATGTTTCCGTTTAGAATTCCAGAATAAATTTCCACTAAATATCTTTCTCCCAGAACTTTTATAAATATGAAGCACTTGTGCAGTTTTCTAGAGAATGAATTATTAAATTCCAAAAAATAGATGAACTTCAAAACAATCTGACATCAACAATAGAAACACCTTCTACCCTCAAGGTGTAAAGATACGACTCAATAAACCTACTACCAATTGGCTGTTTTAAGCCTCGATATTAGATCATATGGTGGCTCACGTGATGGATTACGTGACCACTAATTTGAACAGCGCATTAAAAAAAAAGACAATTTGCACGTGCGCCTTGGAAGAACTTAGCTAATCTTACTATAAAATTCAATAAAAATTTTTTTAAAAAGTTGTTTACAAATTAGAGCTATCGCGCACACAGAACATGACCTTGGTAATAGCCAATCGTTTTCACTTGATGTTTACAAGATTTGTGAACCATGGTGAGCTAAAAATAGTGCTAAAGTAACCGTTGTAATCTAATCAGGTCAAGCCAATATTCCGAAAAGAGACTCAAATCCAATGAAAATTATCATTACATAAAATGTAATGAAACAAAATTAAAATTCAAAAATTTAAACTAACACACAAGTAATTAAATTATATGTACGTAACAATATAAGCAATAGAAAAGAGCTAGACGCAACAAGCTTTGTGAAATTCAACAATAATTTATTTCCCTAGAATACAAAGTGAAAATTTATTATAAAAAACGAATTTACAGTACTGCGAATTAAATCCCAAATTATCCCAGAATTACAGACTCAAGTGGAATGACTAACGTTCTGAATAAACTTTAGTGGAAATCCAAATTAAACCTAACACTGGAAGTGTTGATGTGCCTGTGGTGACTCCTGTAGTGGTGATGTGCCAAAAGTCTTTTGTTGGATCACATTAATCCAAGAATATATCCTTATCTGAAATTTTGCTCTATATTTAAGTCTCTGTTTCCAAGAAGCTTATTTTTGATGAGCACTCTGTATTCCAGTGAATAAATAATTTGAATAAATAAGTTCCAGTCCAAATGAACTACTGGAGATAATAATAATAATACAATGGACTCTGCTCAGATCTTAAACTACGCATGAATAATTTCTAGAGAAACATGTACTCTACTTGACCTCAGGTCACAATTAGCATTTTCTAAAACAATAACTGTTTACCTAATGGAAAATAACCTTCTAGAAGGTTCCTAATGTTTACAAGATAGTTATAATTAGAATATAAAATGTTGTAAACACAATGTCCTTGAATCAGCCAAACATAATAATCCTTATAGTTAAACCATACTCATAGAGAAACTATTTATTGTTTATGTATTGTTTACAGAATTAAAAATATCAATGATTCAGATCAAGTAGAAATTGAACTTGATTTTGGACAAGGTCATGTCCAACATACAATGATGGTCAATGGAATATAATGAAATAAAAAAGTAAGAAAAACTAACAAACACTGCTAATTAAAAACACATAACAGTATCAAGAAAGGACAGCTTCATACCAAATATAAAGTGAAACGACTGACACTGCACACCCATTTGTGTTAGAACGGTAAACTTTGACATGTTGATAGAAGCTTTGCAGTCAGGTCAAGACTTTTGTGTCCAAATTGGTGGCCCTCATATGACGGTGTGCTTGTCCGAACAACAAAATTCTCCAATAGGTGACATTAACTGACCGATCAGCAATATTTAAAAAAAAAAATTATCTAGAAACTGTAAGTAGCTTATACTAATTCTGGACATTAAATATGACGTGCTCATCCTATGAGGCTCTAAGCGATGAGGCTCTAAGCGATGAGGCTCTAAGCGAGATAGAAAGACCTGTGGGTGAGTCAATGAAAACTGCAGGCACAGAATATGGACAGACAGTACATAAATACAAGGAGAACACAAATACAACTCCTCTCTCTCTCTCTCTCTCTCTCTCTCTCTCATTATTACTGTAAAATAATTACCAAATTAATACTAACACCTTTATACAGGTCAATCCTTATGTTTCTTTTACCTATTTATTTTGGATTTTAACCATTTACTATATTCTGGCCTAAGTTCGAAGCAACCAAGAGATGCATTTGTATTATGGATACACTACATAAGACAACATATAAAGATATATATTTTGTTTCACTAGTTTTTTTTTTTATTTTCTTCTTTAGACCCTACTACAAAAGCATTTATATTCCTAACAAGATCTGGAATTAAAATGGAAATTTTTTGTTGAGGTAACGGCTTAAATCTGGTCACCCTATTTGGAAAGAATTACTACAAGGGGATAAGACCGGATGAAATATATGTGTATACAATTGAACAAATAAAGCAAACTGCAACGATGTTATATATATATATATATATATAGTATATATATATATATATATATATATATATATATATATATATATATATATATATATATATATATATATATAATAAAACACATAATTCCTCTAATTTTATCTAACTTATACCTAGATTATATTCTATATTATATAAACCTCACATAACCAAAACTGAATATGACTAAACCAAGTCTGGTCCTGACACATACATCATATAGCGATATTACAACATTATTGCATGCACGCATATCTCACACAGGACAACAGGAGAGTTGTTGTTGATATTGTAGGGTTGAACGCCATTTTTCAGCACAAGTTAAGCTATACTTGGCGGTCAGTATATATGTTGTTGATAGTGGTCTAATAATGTTAGTACAGTGTTGTTAATAGTGGTATAATGATTCCAGTATGGTGTTGTTAATAGTTGTCTAATGATGCTAGCATTGTGTTGTTAATAGTGGTATGATGATATTAATACCGTGCTGTTCACAGAAGGGGTGAAACGATATACCTGTACAGCGTATCGATACTATTCATGATAAGCTGCCTGCAATACCATGCATATCGATACACATATGAACTTGATGATCTTTCCATCTTTGGAAGGTAGGTGGTGCCCTTTCATGTATGTTGACATTCTATTCATATTTCCAGTATGCAGACTACAGACAGACATATAGTTATCATATAATTATATGCAATTCTTATTGTAGAGAAGATAACAATAATACTTTCAAACAGATTACCTGTTGGTCGCAATGAGTTTTATCCAATGTTTTAGGCCATTTAATTGTGGCTCCATTTAACACCCTTTGTTTTGTACAACATGAATGATTTGAAAATATATTATTACCATTTCAATGTCTCAGTTACACTTGGAAGACATTCTGATGTTATCTTCAAAACAGAAGAAATAATACAGTTTCCTCATGCAAAGAAAATCTCATTTAGAACAAATCTGGGCATGGGAATAAGGCTGAATGTATATTCAGATTATTATTATTATTATTATTCAGACGTATTATTTCAGATGATTGTCAATTATAAAATTCGTTGAATGAATTAAAAACATATTTTCAAAGTAGAAATTATCTTACACATATAAATTGGTTCTGCGCTGAACAAAGCCCGTAATCTTACTCGACATGAGGCTTTAAACACAGCAAAATGTACAATAGAGAAAAATTGAATTCCTTTCACAATACAATATGATCTTTCATTGCCTAATATAGGCCTTATAATTAAATATTGGAGTTTCCTGAATTATCAAATAAAAACAGCGTAAAATCACTGTACAAAAATAAACCAATTCTTGCTTATAGAAGACCCAAGAATTTGCAAGATTTTCTAATTAGAATTAAACAGACAGAAAATAAAAAACACAATTTTCGTCATCTAAATGTAACAGACACCGGTACTCTCAATGTGCCAACATAAGAGAAAGTACTTCTTTCAGTAGCGTTATACAAAAGATGTATTTTCTCTACGTTATGACACTAACTGCGTATCAAATGAAGTGATTAATTTAATAACCTGTAAAAAAATGTGTTATGAAAAGTTTGTTGTTATCATAACCTTCTTCTCATTCCCTACTATGAGAAGGAAATACTCGTAACTTTAAGAGATGCCTTGGCCCATGAATAGAGAGAAAGAGAGAAGAAAGTTCGGCTCTCTTAAAGATAAGGTGTCACGCATAATGGTGTAGATACGGCTACATTCCTTTGGGGAAGCTTGGCAATGCAAGAGGTATCGGAAATCGGCTGTAAGAAGATAGACAAAGCCTTTCTGACTCTGGGACGAACGAACTCTATTTATATAATTTATATA